>MCJB01049832.1:38047-66315 GCA_002018475.1 Nicotiana obtusifolia
CTCTCTCTCTCTCTCTCTCACTCCCGCACACACACACACAAAAACAAAAAAAAGGAAAAAGTATTTTTGTTCCTGTCATCCTTTAGGGAAAGGAGTAAGTATGAAACATAATTCAGTAAGGCATTGAGAATGGTCTTATGAGTCATCTGCAAAACCGTTTATTTTCCTGAAAATTTGCTCCAGCACTAATATCATTCATCTTATTGTGAACAGGGTAAGATAATCAATATAGCATCAGTAGTTGGCCTGGTTGGCAATTTTGGGCAAGCTAACTATAGTGCTGCAAAGGCTGGTGTTATTGGCCTGACAAAAACTGTGGCCAAGGAATATGCAAGTAGAAATATTAATGTATGTTGTTGAGACATGCTAAACTTCATGTTACATTAGTTGTCTCTGTTTTAATCTAATAAGTCCTCCCGAATAACAGGTGAATGCTGTTGCCCCTGGGTTCATTGCATCTGATATGACTGCTAAGCTAGGGGATGACATTGAGAAAAAGATTTTGGGGCAAGTCCCACTAGGTCAGATCTCTCTCCGCATATATAGCTACTATCTCAGGATAATTTGTTGTTGTTATCATAAATCATGCTTCAGTTGACCAAGGGAAAACGAGATGGCGTACAAGGAGTTGTTCCAAGTCATCCTCTCTAGAGCCCAATTAAAGGTCTTGGGAATTTATAAATGGTTTTTTGAGCTTGAGCACTTCTGCAGGGCGAGAGATGCATAAGACACACCCAGGGGCAGAGCTAGCTATCAGTAAGGGGGTTCAATTGAATCCCCTTCATCGAAAAATTATATCGTGCAAATAGTACAAAAACAAACTCATTTCTGTTACATATAAACCGTTGAATCCCCTTGACATAAAGGGAAAACTCTAGCGTGTAAAGGGGTTCAAAAGATGCTTTAGGTCACAAGTTCAAATCCAACTTATGTCATTCTAATTTTATTTTTTTAATAGACACCGAGCTACCTCCAGACGCTTGCGTCACCTTAATTGAATTTGCTCCTAACAAAAATTTAGGTCTTCAATATGAGAGGTTACTTGCCTCACATGTGTTGATCATTGATAAGGAAAAAGAAAGACAGTCCTTCACAGATTTCATGATAACATTGGTTAGCTTAGTAATGTGGCTTTGTGTACTAGAGCTCATTCCTACCATTAATATTATGGTGCTACAATCAATTTATCCCAGAATTTATGTGAGAAACTGTGACATTAATCTTCTAAATTGAAATCAATTTCTCAAATTGTACAAAATAATCATCTTGAAGTACCTACAATCTCTTGTAGTCCATGCAGGCCTAGCAAATTAGGGCACAACGGAAGAAAAAGATCCTATTTTAGGAGCCTTTTAGTCCCATAAAAAATATAGAGAAATTCTAGTTTTTTTTTTTTGTATAATATTTGACTGAGATGACTTTAAATGGAGTGACATGGTCAATGAGGATTCATATAGTCGACCCCGTGCTTGGGATAAAGTCGTTGCTATACGAAATGATACATAAACGTTGAGCTTTACTACTGTTATTTAATCCCCTCAAGAGTTGATCTTGTTCTTATTTATGTTTCTTAAATATGTCTCCAGGAAGGTATGGTCAACCAGAAGAGGTTGCTGGACTGGTGGAATTCTTGGCCATTAATCCAGCAGCAAATTATATCACTGGCCAGGTTTTACATTTTATGGCATTTACCACTTTGTTTATGTTACAATGCAATGTTTGAGGATCTTATTGTTTCAATTATGTGTTCTTGCAGGTTTTAACAATTGATGGTGGTATGGTGATGTAAGAGGTTTGGAGAAGTACAACAATTTGATCCTTCTTCAGCCAAATGTAGACTAATTACAGTTTTAGGGAAATGAACCAAACAATATTTTGAAATAAATTAATATTGGTTTTGAAATAGCCTTCTTCAACTTCAGTACTGAAAATGATTGTTGTAGGATCAGTTCTTTATGTAGCTGACATCAGAACTGTCTTTAGTTCAAGTGTCATTTTAAAACACAATATTATATCTGCCTAATACTGACAGCCATTTATTCTCCTTTTCTCTTCCATGAGATTTTGATTAGAATGTTCTTCCAGTACCAAAGGTTGATATTTCTTTGGTGGTCACTTTTACACACACATGACTATCAACTGTGTATCCATTTTGATATATTCATGTTCATTTTTATTTTATTTTTTGTCGTGTTCATTTTTGACTATTTTTTTGTGCTGACTGTCAAGTTATCGCAAATTTCCTCATTTTTCTAGATTTGGTACTAATTTTGCTTTTGGAAGCTCACCATAGTGGAGTTCTCGGGGAGAAAAGGAATGCATAAACTCCCATTAGAGAAATGTGGCAAATGAATTGAAAATGTCAGTAACATGAGATAGAGAAAGAGTGAAGCAACATTTAGATATTACTCCACATGGAAATGTATTTTTTTCAAGTGTTTTTTTCTTTTTTCGTTTCTTAAGCAAAATAAAGGAACTTCTACCAAAATTTACCCTCCCCTCACACCTTCATATAGTTGTCACGACCATAATTTCTCATCTTAGGATGTCGTGATGGCATCTAGTCTCTAAGACTAGTTAAGTTTAACATTCTTAGAAAAATAGCAACAAAAAAAAAAATAAAGTCTCAAATTTAATCCATTAAACTATCATATTAAATCTCAGCAGCATAGCTGGCCAATAACTCTCAAAATCTGGTGGAATTGAGTCATAAGCTCTACAGAACATTCTAAAACTGCTACTAAAACACTGTTTGAATGAGGAAAATAACAAAAATAAGTATATAATGGAAGGTGACTCCGAGGCCGGTGGACGTCGGGCAGGTATACCTTGAAGTCTCCTAAAAGCAACTAACCATCAATCACTAACGTCTAGCACCGGCAGACGTACCTGATCTGCACAAAAGATATGCAGAGGCATAGTATGAGTACACCACAACGGTACGCAGTAAGTATCAAGCCTAACCTCGGTAGATTAGTGACGAGGCCAGGTCAAGACACCTACTAGGACATGATAAGCGGAACGAAAATATAATAACGGAAAGTAATGGAAAGCGGAGAAATGAATGATAACAAAGCAGTTTAGTAACATAAACTAAAGACAGAATTTTTAAGCAAGAAGACAACAAGAAGGAGATAAATAACGAGAACCACAAATAATCAAATACGGACAAAATTGGTAAGACGAGAAAGAATAAAAGCAACAAGAATTGTTCAATCAATAACTCTTTTCAATATGAAATGCACAACAAGAATCACAACCGAGGTACCGCCTCGTATTCACATTTCACAATTTCAATCACAATCTTTCCTTATATCACCGCGTGAGTCTTACATTTAGTTTTAAAAATTATTTTTTCCGAAATAGCTACACGCGTTTTAGTCCACCTTATCACACCACGTGGCTTCAAGTAGTTCTCCTACTAGAAACACGTGTATCAAGCCCACCTTATTTCACCGCATGCATATCAACCCCTAGCCTTATTCCACCGCATGCGTATCAATATCACAACATAATCACAACTCGCACCACAAGTGCCCATATGCTACAACTTGCCAAAAGTTCAGCAATACCAATGTTTTCACAACAGATAACTCATGCCTCAACCACAATGTGTTCAAGAATCTTAACAATAACAAAATGAATGTGAATTGCTCAACTAGAAAGATATCTCAACAATTGACAACTTCACCTCAATGTGATAACGGCTTTTACAACTTCAACACCAATAACACAACAAGAAGATATTCCACGAAATAACAACTTCAAGTAAAAGAAATTCAACAATTTAAAAGGTAAAAAGACAATAAGGAAGGCTATAACTTCAACTAAAGTATATAAGAGCAAATAACAAGTAAGAGGTAGGACAAGTGTTAACAATGTCGAATAAAGCACGTAAGGGTAAATTAACACATGTAAGAGTAGATTAACAATGAGAGATATAACATGTTATGATAACTCAATTAAAGGCATGGAAGGAGTCTAAATAACCTAAATCGGTCAAATACCACATATAGCCTGTGACCCACTCGTTACCTTGCGTACACAGCTTTCACATAACACAAATGGTGCAATCAACCCAAATCCTAAGGGGTACACATAAATTCAGGCAAGATACATACCTCAACTAGGCCAACTCAATCCTCAGAAATAGCTTTTCCCCTAAAATTCGCCTCCACACGCCTCAAATATAATCAAAAGTAACTTAATATCATCAAACAATGCAGGGAAAACAATTATAATAGATAAATCTTGGATCATTATAAAATTTCTAAAAAGTCAATAAAAATCAACCCCGGGCCTCCCCGGTTGAAACTCGGGTCGAAGGATAGATTTCGATTACCTTTCATGAGTCCATATATGTGATTAGTTTTCAAATCCGAGTCCAAATTGACTCTCAAAACTCAATTCTTCATTTTTCAAAAACTTGACAAAATTGCTCAAATTCCCTCTTTGATTCACATAAATTTGATGTTAAATCTAAGATATATTCATGAAATATAGTTGGAAATTGATTAGAATCACTTACCTAATGTTTGTAGATAAAAATCCCCTCTCCAAATCGCCTCCTACCGAGCCTAGGGTTCTAAAATGAAAGAATATGATGAAAAATCCCGACTCCCAGCCCTTTTGTTCAGTTGCAGTTGTCGCAATTGCGACATGGGTTCGCAATTGCGAATAAATTCTCGCAAATACAGCCACTGACAGCCTAAGAGGAAGTCGCAAATGCGACATTGGATTTGCATTTGCGAAGCCTGTCCTCATCGCAAATGCGACACTTTTGTCGCAAATGCCAACCTACCCAAGTCTTGACACTCTTCGCAATTACGATCCAGGTATCACAATTGCAACACCTGAGACCCCCTGCTAGGATCGCAATTGCGACATCTGAGACATCAGCACACCAACAGTTCATTTTCAACCCAAACCATTCCGCGATACGTCTGAAACTCATTCGAGCCCTCAGGGCTCCAAACATGCACACAAGTCTAAATATATCATATATACTTGCTCGCAAGATGAAAAAAACACAAGAATAACATCTAGAACTACGAATCAGACACCAAAACACATGAATTTCAAAGTAAAGTTTAAAAACCTCTAGAATTTCAACCAAGCATCTGAATCCTATCAAATTAACTCCAAATGACACCAAATTTTGTAGACAAGTTCTAAAAAGCATAACGGGCCTATTCTAAGTCTCAAAACCAAATTCCGAACAAAATAGCCAAAAGTCAACCTACGGTCAAACTTTTAAACCTCAAATTGCCAATTTTCGGCAAAACAACTCAAATCAACCTACGGACCTCAGAATTCGATTCCGACCATAGGCCCAAGTCCAAATTCACGATACAAAGTTATCAGAGCGATCAAAATACTGTTCTGGAGTCGTTTTCACAAAAGTCAAATGTTGGTCAACATAATCAACTTAGGCTTCTAAGCCAAGAGCCAAAGGGTCTAAATCAACCCAAAACTTTTTCGGAATGAAACCAATCAACCCCGCAAGTCATAAAACCAAAATTTCACATGTGTGAAGCATCAAAAGGGAAAACGGGGCACAATTATACAAAACGACCGATCAGTCATTACAATAGTCCTATGTTTTTGTTTTTCTTTTGTTTTTTAAGTTGTACAGACTACATATATAAATATTTCTTATACCATCACTACAATTAAATCGGTTATAACAGGTTATTATCTGATTTTCCAAATAACCATCGTAGATTTGATATGAAGAGTTATTTATTGGTATATGTGTATAGGTTAAAATCGATTTATATTAAATGATCGTATGATAGCGTGACACATGGAACCAGAGACAGATGAAAGATAAAGCGAGTAAAAACCAAGTCCGAGGACAACAGCTTCAGTTGGCACCGGGAAAATCCCGAAGGAAAATAGTCAACGGAAGCAAATAAATATTTGTCACCAGATGACATTTTATGAAGAATATTCCTCAGTATTAAATAACACAGCCCTTCAGAGAATTTTTGAATTCATGGCCTGTCGTTACATATTCATCAATGACCCCCATTATTGTCATTTAAGAGGGGCTTGATCCTAGGATCTTGTTCCCTAGGTATAGCTATAAATAGTGGCTTCAACAACCATTGTAATACGCGAAAGTTCTGACAAACTTATTCTATACGTTATTTCAAGATGAATAATACTTTAATTTTTGTCTAACTCTATTCATATTGCTACCTTCAGAAACCTTGCTCCCAGAACCAAGTTGTTTGTTATTTATCTTGATTTCAATGCTAAGTCTTGTATTTTATTTAATTTATTATTATTTTGGGATCAAATCAATTCGCTTGTCTATAAATCACGCTATAAATTCAGTTGTACCATTTTATGGGTAAAATGTTTGGCGCCCACCATGGGGCTTAGACAACTGCATAACTGAATTGATCCTTGCATCTATTACTAACCTATTTGATTCTTTTTTTTAGCAAACAATTGTAAAAAAATGATAGCTAACGATGTCAACATCGCACACAACGTTGAAGCACAAGAAAAACTACCTCAACACGAGGATTCGATTAGTGAACCCGCAATGAGGAGGACGTAGCAATGCCGGTTCATAGCGGGCGATATTCCCTACACGTAAGGGAGCCGTTTCTTGATGATGCTGAGGACGAGCACGTTGCGGAAACAGTGAGGATCTTGAGAGAACAACAAAGGCCATCATGAGCCAATTCTCATGACAAGACCAGGCCATGACAGAACTAAGGCAAGCGTTGTCAGGTGCTTCCAACCACGCGAATGGAAGGGGCCTTATTCCTCCTAGTGTTCCCGCAAATCAAATAGCACAAAGGGTTGATAACACACCGCGAGGGATGAGGTCAGCTTTGACAAAGCCGCGGGGATCGACAGCAGATCTGGTAATGACAACAGCAATGATCCTTTAAAAATTGAGCTTATACGATTCATGAGGGAAATGAATGAGCAGATGGACAAGAATGCGAAAGAATTCCACGCTCGAATAGACCAAATTCAGGGTGCACCACTAGTGCTGAAGGGCCTGACTCGAAGAAGTACACCCAATTGTTGTTCAAACCGAGCGCAGCACCAGAGTTGATTCTGAAGCGGTTCAAAATGCCTGACGTACCTTAGGAGCACATCACCACCTATACAACAGCGGTGAAAGGAAATGACTTGGCTCAACATGAGATAGAGTCGGTCATGCTGAAGAAGTTCAGAGAAACCCTCACGAAGGGGCCTTGACATGGTACTCACTCTTATCCGAACAATCAATAGATTTCTTTGAGATGCTCACAGATTCTTTCATCATGGCCCATGCTAGGGACAGGAAGGTTCAGACCCGAAAGGCGGACATATTAAGAATTTTGCAAGGAGAGTCCGAGTTGCTGCGTGAGTTCGTGAAAAGGTTTCAGAAAGAACGAATGTTGCTACTTGTCGTGCCAGGTGAATAGTTAGTTGAGGCATTTACTAAAAGGTTGAACTAGAGGAGCTCAGACGCCTACTGGAAACTGAAGGAGAGCCTGCTCAGGTTCTAGGCAGCTACATGGGCGGATGTCCATAACCATTATGAATCAAACATAAGAATAGAAGATGATCAGCTCGAGTTCCCGACATCAACTAAGGGCCGGATCGAGAAAACAACAGGGATAAATCAAAGGATGATTTTAATGTAGATCGGCGATCTTCTAAAGGCCGGTTTTGCCCTACGAGAGGGCTGAAGAAAGTGGCAACAGAGGGTTCCGGTCGGAGGATAAGATTGCTCTCGATAGAAGAACTGACCGCAGCAGGAATAACAGGTCATTGCAATATAAGGAGGTATCAAGTTCTCGGGATTCCACTTATCCCAAGATGTTCGAGTATAACTTCAACGTCAGCATAGTGGGGCTAGTATCGACGATGAGGAACATCAAGGAAGCACGGTTCCCGAGGATGATGAGATCCGATCCAAGCCAGAGGGATCCTAATTTTTGGTGCGAATATCATGGGACTAATGGCCATTGAATTGGGGACTGCCAACATCTGCACGAGGAGGTGGCAACATTGTTAAAGAACGGCCATCTCAGGGAATTCTTAAGCGACCGGGCTAAGAACAATTATGGCTGCAGCCGAGACAACGCAGAGCCGTCGAAGATAGGGGAAGACCCTCCTCGACTAACTATCAACATGATTTTTTAGGGGAAAGAGATCAACGGTTCAACCTTTCGGCGGCGGAAAAGACAAAGGTGTCGGTGACTCATAGCAAGAGACTATGGGAAGTCGACGAGGAAGACATCACCTTCACAGAAGAGGATGCTGATGGACTTCTACTGCCGCACAACAATGCCCTGGTAATTTCTCTTAACGTTTTAGATTTCAAGATTAAACGTGTTTTAGTTGACCAAGGAAGTTCAGCCAACATCATTCAATGGAGAGTGCTAGAACAAGCTAAGATAACCGGAAGCATCGTTCTAGCAACAAAACTCCTCGACAGGTTCAACTTGGCAAGTGGGACAACCCGAGGGGAGATCCTGCTGTCCACGAACGCCGAACGGGTCATGAAGACTACCTTATTTGAAGTAGTAGACGGCGACAGAACTATAACATAATTCTTGGTAGACCATGGCTACACGAGATGAAGGTCGTCCCATCAACATATCACCAACTTCTAAAATTTCCAACTATAGAGGGAATCAAACAAATAAGAGGATATCAACTGATGGCAAGGGAGATAAATGCGGTCTCGGTTTCCAATAGTAAAGGGAAGGAACACGTGGCATAGAAATTACAGGAATCGACGTTGCTCTCGAACCAAATGAAGATGACAAATGGGAGGAGTAATCGGAATCCCACCAGGTACCAAGATAAGGTACCAGAAGAAAAGAATGCGAGCAAGTCCACGGTGGAAGAGCTCGAACATGTGGCATCATTTGAGATGTTTCTAGCGAGGAAGTTTCACTTGGGGACAGGACTAAACCCCGAGCTCAGGTCGGGATTTATTGAATTTCTTAAAACTAACGTTAATTGTTTTTCATGGTCGCATGCGGATATGACAGGTATCCCCCTAGAGGTGTTCGTGCACAAGCTAAGCCTAGATCCAAGCATCCCGCTGGTAAGGCAAAAGAAGCGCCCAATTGTCGAGGTCAGAAACAAGTTTGTTAAAGAAGAGGTAACTCGATTTCTCGACATCGGTTCAATCCGGGAGGTGAAGTGTCCTGACTGGCTAGCTAACGTAGTGGTAGTTCCGAAAAAGAATAATAAATTTCGTATGTGCATAGATTATAAGGATTTTAATAAGGCGTGACCAAAGGACTCGTTCCCACTGCCAAATATTGATCAAATGATTGATGCAAAGGCCATACAAGAGTTGATGAGTTTCCTCGATGCCTATTCAGGGTACAACCAAATTAAGATGAACCCGAAGGATCATGAAAAACTTCGTTCTTAACAAACTTTGGCACATATTGCTACAATGTGATGCCCTTCGGGCTTAAAAATGCTGGAGCCACTTATTAGAAGCTCGTGAACAAAATGTTCAAAAAGCAAATAGGAAAATAATTGAAGTGTACATAGATGATATGTTGGTTAAGTCTATGAATGCAGGTGACCATTTGAAATACCTTCAGGAAACCATCGATATCCTAAGAAAGCACACATGAAGCTTAACCTCGAAAAGTATGCGTTTGGAGTCAGCTCCGATAAATTTTTGGGTTTCTTGGTGTCACAATCTCGACAAGATAAAAGCCATCAAGGACATCCCAGACCAGCTGACAAATGTTAAAGAAGTTCAAAGACTAACCGGAAGACTGGCCGCTCTAAGCAGGTTCATTTCTCAATCTTCGGAAAAATGTCATCAAATCTGAAGAAGAAGAAGAAGAAGAAGAAGAAGAACTTCGAATCCAGAATGCCAATAGGCTCTAAAAGACCTGAAACAGAATCTATCAAGCCCTCCGTTACTATCAAAACTGGAGAAAGACAAACAATTACTAATATACTTAGCGGTCTCAGAGGTAGTGGTGAGTGTCGTTCTAGTCAGGCGGACGAAGGTATGCAATCTCCTATCTATTATGTTAGCAAACTTTTATCGGGAGCGGAAACGTGTTATCCACACTTCAAAAAATTGTCCTTAGCTCTCGCAGTCGCCGCTCGAAAGCTTAAGCCTTATTCTCAGTGTCACCCGATAATCGTGGTAATAATTTTTTCCCTGTAGAATGTCCTTCACAAACCTGAGTTTTCAGGTCGATTGGCCAAATGGGTAGTTGAAATTAGTGAATTTGATATTGAATATCAACCCAGGACTGCGATCAAATCACAAGTTTTTCCCGACTTCGTGGCTGATTTCAGTCCCGGGCTACTGCTTTTGTCCCAAAAAGAAGCTGTGTTGGTGTCGAAAATGACATCAAGAGTTTGGACCTTGTTCACGGATAGAGCTTCCAACGTGAAAGGGTCCGGGCTCGGGGTGGTCTTAATCATGCATTCGAGAGAAGTCCTGAGGCAGGCCTTGAAAACTGTTCCCTTAACTAATGAAGTTGAGTATGAGGCTTTGATTGTAGAAATTGAACTGGCTCGGGGACTAGACTCCTAGGTCATTGAAATCAAATGTGATTCCCAACTAGTGGTAAATCAAGTATATGAAATCTTCAACACCAAGGAGGAACACATGCAACAATATGTGGTTAAAGTTCAAACTCTGCTTGCACAATTCAGGAAATGGTCAATCACCCAAATCCCCAGAGAAGCAAATGCAGAAGCAGATGCATTGGCCAATTTGGGCTCGTCCACAGAAATGAAGGGATCATATTCTGATACGGTCGTACAACTCATGCACTCGGTATTGGTTGTGGACTGTTATTATGAAGTAAATACAACCAACTTGGTGTGGGACTTGAGGGATTAGATCATCGACTAACTTAAGCATCGCAAGCTGCGCAAAGACCCGAAGGCATCCCGAGCAGTCTGCACTAAAGCAGCTCATTACAGCTTATGGGGAGGGCATTTATACAGAAGGTCGTTTCAAGGCCCGTTGCCCCGATGCTTAGGATCTTTCGAGGCTAATTACGTAATGAGAGAGGTTTACGAAGGAGTTTGCGGGAATCATTCAGGTGCAGATTCGTTGGTGCTAAATATAGTTAGGGAAGGATACTACTAGCCCAGGATGGAACAAGACTCTAAGGCATTTGTTCAGAAATGTGACAAACGCCATGCACCGTTAGTGCACCAACCGGCAGAACTACTGCATTCGGTACTATCCCCATGGCCATTCATGAAATAGGGGATGGATATAGCCGGGCCGCTGCCACTGGCTCCCGGGAAGGTAAGAGTTTTTTTTAATTTCACTAATTACTTCACTAAATGGGTTGAAGCAGGTCCTTACCAGAAAATCAGCAAGTGCGAAGAGGTCGATTTCCTCTGGGAAAACATAGTTTTCCGGTTCAAAATACAGAAGGAGATTGCCTGCGATAACAAGCCACAATTCATAGACTCAAAGGTCACGAAATTCCTAGAAGACTTGAAAATTAAAAGAATCACATCTTTGCTATACCATCCCAGCGCAAATGGGCAAGCGGAATCAACCAATAAGGTAATTATTCAAAACCTCAAAAAGAGGTTGGAAGCAGCCAAAGGCAGGTGGCCCGAAGAGTTTCCAGGAGAATTATGGGAATACCAGATGACGGCAAGTAAAACACGGGAGAGACACCTTTCTCTCTCGTATACGGAGCAGAAGCTTTGATCCCGGTGGAAGTAGGAGAACAAATCTTGCGGTACTTTTTGGCGGACGAAGAAACAATTAATGAAGCATTGCTGGTCAAATTGGAGCTGCTTGACGAATATAGGGACTTGGCGCATATAAAGATGGTGGCCCAGAAACAAAGAATGGAAAGGTACTATAATTGAAGGGCCGATCTCCGTTATTTCAAAGTGGGAGATTTGGTTTTGAGGAAAGTGACTCAAAATATTCGGGAACTCAATGCAGGAAAGTTGGGCCCAACATGGGAAGGCCCCTACCGAGTTTCAACTGTCACCGGAAAGGGATAATACGAACTAAAAAACCAAGATGGAGGTAAATTGCGGAGAAACTGGAACGTAATTCACCTCAAAAGGTATTACTACTATTGGGCACCGCTTGTACTGAATGTATGTTTTGCACTATTTTTCCCTTTGCAAAGTTTTTGTCCCAAATGGATTTTTCTGGCAAGGTTTTTAACAAGGAAGCAACGGAAATCATACTAAGAAGAAAATGTCATCAGCATAGATAAGACATTTAAATGACAAGGCATTGAAACATCAAGCCACTGCGGGATGGTTAGATAGTCTTTGGCTCGATGGAAAATTCCTAACGGGAAGAAAAACTTGCCATCGGACCAAAGGCTATTCAAGCGTTCACGAGTGCTCTTTCCTACAAGCTTCTAGGGGTTGGTTAGATAATATTTTGCTCGATAGCAAAGTTCCTAACGGGAAACGAAGCTTGCTATCAAACCAAAGATTATCCAACCATTCACTAGTGGAATCCTCAAAGGAGTAAGGCTTCCAGTATTCCAATTAGCATTCAAACGCTGGTGGGAATAGTTTGAGAATACGGCAACCTGATTTCAATAGAAACCAGAACTACAAAATCGGGGAGCAAATATGCCTCATCGGGACCAGGGACTGCACATCCAGCCCTATAGAAACAAGCTGTACGGCAACCTATTTGCCACAGAAACCGGGACTACGAAATCCGGGAGAAAGTATGCCGCATATGGACTAGGGACTGCACAGCCAGTCCCGTAGAAACAAGTTGTACAAATTAGCTACATGTAATGGCAATTTCTTTTCTTTCAGCAAAACGAATGCTTATGTACTTTTGAAGATAGAAGGAATAAAATTAAGTCCTTTTATTTTTATCTTGTTTCTTGTCCAAACGATGAATTAATTTTATCATTTGAAAGTTAACCAAGTACTTCAAATGGTAGTGCTGGAATGAACAGGAGATATCCTCTTCAAGAGCACCGTAAAGATAAGAGGGCCCTCTCGTATGAAACCCTCACAGTAAAGGGTTGGTTCTGAAAGAGTTTATGCCCGAAAACCAACTGCTATCGGGGAAAAAAGCACTCGAAGCCCTGCATAATTCGACACAAAAAGAATAAACTTTGCGCGATGCTTAAACAAAAAGCACTTTTATTTACCAAACGTGTCAAGAAGCACAAAAACAAAAATACAAAAGGAAAAGAAAGCAAAAAAGCTAAACTACTTTGCCACCAGAACTCAGGGCAAGAGAAGCATCAGTGCCCCTAGGAGAAGTAGGCGGATCTTCCATCGCCTCAGGATCTTGGCTTTCATTGCTATTCTCTTCAAGTTCCTCCTCGGTTCCTGAGAGCTTGAAATCAGAACTAGAAGAGTCAGTTGTATCAGGCTGATCCGGGAGGCTTCCTTGAGCAGTTAAGTCCAGCTCTGGACCTTGCCGATCTCATCGTCAATATTAATGATGTCCGCTTTGGCCTCTTCCAAGGTTTTCCTCCTCATATTATACATAGAATGTGTTTTATGATGATGAGGGAATCCGCTAGGCGCTGAAGTTCTAATTTAAGCCTATCAAGCTCGGTCAGAAGGCCATCTCGCTCGGATCTCATGGAACTAAGGCTAAGATTATGATCATGGATAGTGGTTATATGAACCCTATTATGTTCCATGATCCTCTTATATCTATCCTCCATCTGGGCACGCTTCTCCTAGACAGTAGCAGCCTCTTTAGCTTTGGAGATCAAGGATGCCTCCAAGTTATTCACTCTCTCAATGGAGGCAGATTCACGCTCGGCAACAGCGAGCATAACATCTTGGACCTCAGCGCATTTAGCCTTAGCTTCTTGAAACTGTACATTTAACTGAGAGGCTTCTTGGCTGAGGGCCATCAGTTCCTGCTCACTATATTGCAACCGAGCCTCTAACTCACTCGCCTCAACAGATTTTGCTTCCAGCACCGGGAGGCGAGCAGAAATTTGGTCCCTCTTGGCCAACAACTGATCCCGCTCGGACTTGAGTCCTTCTTTGTCAAGGATCAATTTCTGAAGGACCTCAGAAGCGAGGAAGTTGGCCTATAAAGCAAATATTAAAGTAAGAAACCCTATCATAACAAGCCAAGAAGAAGTAAGCAGCAAGAAAGGACAGGTACTATACCGTTGATGCGTTGTGCGTGGCGTTATTTATCATACACTCCCCCGATAAAGAGTGTATTTTTTTTAACTTTCTCTGAAGCCAGTGACTTCAGATGATTGGCGAGTTCCACACGCCTGGACAGCAGATGGCACTCCGTTGATACTGAGAGAGTGACATTCCTCCTCCTTTGGGAATCTGTAGAAGGGGGAGTATTTGTGCCTCAAATTCCCCTAGTTTGGGGACTGGGGAGGAAGGATATCTTCCTCTTGGGCGTCTGCGGTCGGTGGGTTGATGTAGCAGTTTCTGGTGATGAAGGTATGGCCTGCATGGAAGGAGATGAAGTTGATGGCGTTGTAGGTTGAGAAGCAGCTGCGGTTGGTTGCTGACCAACCGAAGGCGGAAGAGGCCCGGTACTTAGGCTCATAGTATCAGAAGCAGCAACTGGAACCGAAAAGGGAGAATTGGCATTCTCCACTAAGTTAAATTCTCCTCAGAGCGCTCGAGCGTCGCCCTTGGTTGGGGTTATAAGCTCTTCAGACTGAGCATTCTGTTGAGCTGATGAAAGTCACTGTCTCCTTTGTTGGGAAGCCTCTTCATCACCGGCTTCCCCATCATGGTCAATAACCACAGTGGCTGCGGCTGGCTCGGGTGCGACTTTCTTCACTTTCTTATTCTTACCCTCGGCCGAGGAGGAACACCGCCTTTTTGGTTGTTTGTTCTTCGGCTGGGGACTCCAAAAGGATCCATTTGCACTAGAAGCAGATCCAATGGCACCTGTTCGGGTAATGTCACGACCCAATTTTCCTTATAGGTCGTGATGGTGCCCAACGCCGCCGTTAGGCAAGCCAACAGCAGACTAGCCATGTATTTATTCTTTTTAATAATTTTAAAATAGTTGATTTTTATTTATTAAGTAAATGAGAAGTGAAAAATTATAGTAAAGCGTGAACCAATGAAAGAGCAAGATACGAAAAATAAATACCAAAAACCATAAAGTTTCTACTAGCATATTCCCAAAACCCTGTGTCACAAGTATCTGAGCAACTAGTAGAATATACAAAATACAACTGTCTGAAATAAGATAGATAGAAAGTAAATACAAAATAAAGACTGTGGGTGTTGCAGAACGGACTCAGAGAGTAGCTCACCACTATGCCTCAGGATGACGAGAGTGCGCGCCTGAATGAATGCCAAATGCACCTGCCTCAAATCATGCACAATTAGTGCAGAAGTGTAGCGCGAGTACATGAACAACATGTACCCAGTAAGTATCCAGTCTAACCTCAAAGAAGTAGTGACGAGCGATCGACATCAACACTTACTACGGGCCAATAACATAAATACAGAAATTCTACATAGGCATGGAATACATGAATAATAAAAATAACACAATAACCAGCAATGAATAAATGGTTCTTTAACTTATAGTCAATTTAAAGTCTCCAATTGACACAAGCTAACTTCAACAATTTCAGGCCATTAAATAAATTATAACCTCTAAAGTTATAAAAAAATCAAGTATATTCGAGCTCTGAGTATTATCACGCACGATTTATGCCGAGGTCGAACGGCCCGATCCAAAATACTGTAAGCACTCCGAGGGTCGAACGGCGAACCATAGATGCATCTATTATACTGCCGAGGCGAATAGCCCGCTCCCATGAGAGTAGAGAAGTTTACGTCGCTCGCAGAAGTACTTGCGACGCGAGAGGACATGGATTTCTCAAAGTTATTATATATTCCTCAATTCTTCCCAAAGTAAGAAATTTAAATTGAAAATTTACAACTTTATAATCCCTAGTCTCAGCTCTATTCAAGACAATTAATATACCTAATAACACAACAGTACAATTAAAGCATGACGTGCATCTAAGACTACCCAGATATATATCATAGAATATAGCTGCGCACGGAATTTCATCCCCTCGTGCGTACATAGCTCCCCACACAAGTAATACACACAAAGGTACACCTAAGGGGATGAGTTACAAGGTTAGGCAAGAGACTTACCTCGTTCTCAAGCTCATTTCCGATCCACAAATCCGCTCTAAAGCCTCAATTTGGTGCCAATCAATCCGAAACTAGCCAAATGTTATAAAAATTAATCAATACACACTCACAAGTTAATAATTTAGCCATTAAAAAAATAACCCAACCCCAATTGGAAGATCCCTAAATTTCATCCCCAGGCCCACGTGCCCGGATTCTAAAATTTTTTGAAGATATATATTACCCATAACCTCATGATCTCAAATGTATAATTTCTACCCAATTCCGTAATCATTTTCGTGGTTAAATCCCATTTTTATCCAAAATCTAGGTTTTTCAATTAGATCCACAATTTCTACAATTTATATGTTAAGAATCTATCCAAAATGCATGTATTAAATTCATCTTGTATAAAAATTACTTACCTCAAAGTGCTAGGTGAAAACCCCTCTTCAAAGAGCTCTAAAATTGTCCAAGAAGTGAAAGAATGAACTCACTGCCTTTAGCGGTTTCACACCTGTGATCACACTGCCGCACCTGCAGCATCGCTTCTACGGAAGAATCATCACAGGTGCGGATCATGCCAGGTCTGCCATTCTCACTTCTGTGGGCAGAGCATCGCTTCTGCAAGCCCGCTTCTGCGGCGAATGTGTTGCACCTACAAACCCAGGCTAGCTGGCACCCTTCCACTTCTGCGATCAACTTCCTCGCACCTGCGCGTTCGCAAGTACGATTCCTGCTCTGCTTTTACGACCATTGGCCGGTCCATGCTAGGCCGCTTCTGCGGTCATTGGCTCGCTTTTGCAAGCTTGGACCTGCGGCAGATTCTTCGCAGGTGCTATTACACCAGAACCCCTGCTGCTTCAGCCCTCCTTCCAAGTTCAACCATGTTCCGCACATCATCCGAATAGCACTCGAGGTCCCCGGGGCCTCGTCCAAAGATACCAACAAGTTTGTAATAGTAAGATAGACTCACTCGAACCCTAGGAACGTGTAAAATAACATCAAAACTAAGAATCAAATCCAAACCAAATCAAATCAACTTATGGACTTCAAGTTCTTCCAACTTACTCTAAATGCGCCGAAACACACCTAAACTACTCGGAATGACACCAAATTTTGCATGCAAGTCACAAATCATCATATGGAACTATTCCTAAGTTCGAAATCCCAAACGGAACTCAATAACACCAAAACCTACTTCAAACCAAATGTAAAGAACTTGTAAACCTTCAATGCACCAACTTTCAACATTATGCGGCGAAACGCCCCCAGGTCATCCAAATCCCAATCCGAATATACGCCTTAGTCCAAAATCATCATACGAACCTATTGGAACCGTCAAATCCCGATTCCAAGGTCGTTTACTCAAAATGTTGAATCAAGTCAAACTTAACCATTTTATGCCACTATCAAGGAACTAAGTGTTCCGATTTCAACCTGAACCCTTCCAAACCCGAACTAACCATCCTCGCACGTCATAAAACAGCAAAAGCACATACAGGGAGTTTTATTTAGGAGAACGGGGATCTAGAAAGCAAAACTACTGGTCAGGTCGTTACATTCTCCACTTTTTAAACAAACGTTTGTCTTCGAACAGGTCTAGAATCATACCTGGAGTGCCGAATAGGTGTGGGTATCTGCTCCGTATGTCCTCCTTGATCTCCCAAGTCGCCTCCTCGACTGGTTGACCCCTCCACTGAACCTTTACCGCAGAAATCTTCTTGGACCTCAACTGACGAACCTGTCTGTCAACAATGGCAATTGATCCTCCTCATAACCCAGGCTCTCATCTAGCTGAACCGTGGTGTAGTCTAACACAAGCGGCCTGTCGGCATGATACTTCCGGAGCACCGACACGTGGAAAACCGGATGAACTCTTGATAGATTAGGAGGCAAAGCAAGCTCATAAGCAACCTCCCCAACTCTCCTCAATACCTCAAATGGACCTATGAACCTTGGGCTCAAACTTGCCCTTCTTCTCGGACCTCATAATCCCCTGGATCGGCGAGACTTTCAAGAGAACCTTCTTGCCCACCATAAATGATAAATCATGTGCCTTCTGATCCGTGTAACTCTTTTGTCTGGACTGTGTTGTGGAAGTCGCTCCTGAATCAACTTTACCTTTTCCAAGGCATCTCTCACCAAATCAGTACCATATAGCTTAGCCTCGGGCTCAAGCCATCCGATGGGCTAACGACATCGCAGACCATACAAAGCCTCAAATGGAGCCATCTCCATGCTAGACTAATAGTTGTTGCTGTAAGCAAACTCAGCCAAGGGAAAGAATATTATTCCATTGACCTCCAAAGTCAATGACACATGCCCTGAGGATATCCTTTATATCTGAACTGTCTGCTCCGATTGCCCATCGGTCTGCAGATGAAAGGATGTGTTGAGCTCTACCCGGGTACCCAACTCGACCTGAACTGCTCTTTAGAAGTGCGAAATGAACTGAGGGCCCCTATCCGAAATGATGGAAACAAGCACACCATGCAACCGAACAATCTCCTGAATGTAAATCTTGGCCAATCTCTCTGAAGAATACATAGTCACAACCGGAATGAAGTGTGCCGACTTGGTCAACTTGTCGACAATGACCCAAACTGCATCAAACTTCCTCAAGGTCCGTGGCAACCCAACTACGAAGTCCATAGTGATGCACTCCCATTTCCACTCAGGTTTAACCATCTACTGAAGTAGGCCACCTGTCCTCTAGTGCTCACACTTGACCTGCTGGCAATTTAGACATCTCGCCACATACTCAACTATGTCCTTCTTCATCCGCCGCCACCAATAGTGCTACCTCAGGTCGCGATACATCTTCGTAGCCCCTGGATGAATAGAATACCGAGAATTGTGTGCCTCCTCTAGAATCTTCTCCCTCAAGCTATCAACATTAGGAACACAATGGCGACCCTGGAGTCGCTAACACCATCCTCACTGATAGTAACCTCCTTGGCACCACCCTTCAATACCTTCTCTCTAAGAACCAACAAGTGCGGATCATCGTACTGACGAGCATTAATCTGCTCGAATAGTGAAGACTGAGCGACGATGCATGCAAGAACTCGGCTGGGCTCTAAATATCCAACCTCACAAGTCTGTTAGCCAAGGACTGAATGTCCAAAGCTAATGGCCTCTCCTCTACTGAAATGAAAGCCAAACTACCCATGTTCTCAGCCTTTCTGCTCAAGGCATCCGCAACCACATTCAGTCTGCCCGGATGATAAAGGACGGTAATCATAGTCCTTTAGTAGCTCAAGCCACGTGCGCTGTCTCAAATTGAGATCCCTCTACTTGAACAAATGCTGCAAGCTACGATGGTCGGTGTAAACCTCATAGGACACCCCATAAAGATAATGCCTCCATATCTTGAGAGCATGAACTATCATGGCCAACTCCAAATCGTGTACGGGGTAATTCTTCTCATGGGGCTTTGGCTGACGTGAAGCATATACAATAACTCGTCCCTCCTGCATCAATACACAACCCAGGCCAATGCATGAAGCCTCGCAATACATAGTATACATCCCTAAACCGGAAGGCAACACTAACACCCTGAAGTCAATGCGGTCTTGAGCTTCTGAAAGCTCGCATTGCAATCATCGGACTATCGAAACGGAGCACCCTTTATGGTCAATCTAGTCAAAGGTGCTACAATAGATGATAAGCTCTCCACAAACCGGCCCATACTAACCCGCTAACCCCAAGAAACTCCTATTCTCGGTCGCTGTGGTAGGACGAGGCCAACTCTGACCTGCCTAGATCTTCCTTGGATCTACCCTAATACCCTCGCCTGATACAACATGCCCCAAGAATGCCACAGAATCTAATCAGAACTCGCTGAACTTAGCATATAGCTTCTATTCCCCTACGGTCTGAAGCACCACTCTCAAGTGCTGCTCGTGCTCCTCCATATTATACAAGTAGATCAATATGTCATCAATGAAGACAATGACAAACGAGTCAATATATGGCCGAAACACCCGGTTCATCAAATCCATAAACGTCGTCGGGGCGTTAGTCAAGCCAAAGGACATCACTAGAAACTCATAGTGGCCATATCTAGTCCGGAAAGGCGTCTTCGGAACATCCGAATCCCCAATATTCAACTGATGATACCCCGATCTTAAGTCGATCTTAGAGAACACGCTGGCACCCTGCAACTGATCAAACAAGTCATCAATATGCGGAAATGGGTATTTATTCTTAATGGTAATGTTGCTCCCAAACGCACACGCAAGTATACGTGGCCGACAAGTAATATAGGATTTGGAAGTCCAAATATCGTACCCACAGGGACCTATATCAACTACTCACTAACACACCAATATTGTTATTCCGTTAAGCTAAATTCGAGTTCAAGATGTTTAATATGCTAAACTACAATTCTAAGTAATAACTAAATTATCAAGTAACTAGTTGATTGTTGTTTATTTAGTAGAGACAAGTATTCCAGGGTTGTGATCAATTTACCAATCGTATCGTGTTCGAATTAACTCTCCCTTTCATATAATTCACTCATGGTTGCTAATTAATCGATAAATGCTCTCATAGCCTTCTCCCGAAGTACTACTCACCTATTCTCAATAGATTAACGCCTATATTCCTATGAAATCAATCTATTAAGAACGCATTAAGATCACGATATTTAATTAAGCACGGTGATTAGGCATATTCCTATCCTAACCACAAATCTGCTCCCCCTGAGGGTTAAGATCATGCTCTCTTCAACTCTTCTCTAATCTAAACACGGCTTTCCCAAGCATAGCATAGATAGTAAATAGAACCTAACTGCTGGCCAGACAATTAAGCAATTAAACACAGAATTGAAGAAACAACCATATGTTGGTGAATGATAATCAAGGTTAAGTTAACGCTAAACAACAATATTCATGGCTAATCACAACCCCAGAATAATGAGTGTTTATCCACTCATAATATAATCACACAATTGCATAAGTTTTGAATCAATTGGAAATACTAGAAAAAGATGAAGAAAACTGAGAATTCTCCACTTCCTAACGATCCCATGTGTGTTTTTCCTCCAAAGTGGCGTCCCCCCCTCAAAAATAGGTTTAGTCTTGCTTTTATACGTGTTGGGTAGGTCTAGGGCCGAAATAACCTTGTCCCGGGCGAAATTGGACAAACTCATATCACCCGCGCCCGGGGTAGCGCTAGGCGCCCACCAGGGCGCTGCCTGTAAAAGCATTCTGCCTCCAGCGCCACAGGTGGCGCCAGGCGCTGCCTGTGGCGCCCCGATGCACAACTCGTCCGGTTTTGTTCGTTTTGGCTCAAATCTTGCGCCTTTTGCCCCCAATTGCTCCCAACTCATTCCTACACATAAAAGCACTTCAAATTAATATAAATCATAGCACTTAACATACCAATTTCATGAAACAAGAGTCAAATATGAGGTGATATACATAAAAATATATATATGCTTTAAGCTAAACATCAACACCCCACACTTAGACTCTTGCTCGTCCTCGAGCAATGGGACTATCTAACAACCTCTCAACTACGTAAAAACTTCATATCATAGGAGAGCACTCGAACTTTTAACCACACGCTATACCCTTGACCACGATCAATACCGGCACGCAAGCATGAACACACAAAAATTCACATTCTTCCCGTTAAGCATACCCAAGTATAATACTTCAGTTCAATATATTTCAACAACCTATTCGTCACCACCCAACCTCAAAAGTCGACTTGCAACCACTAAGCACCCTCAATTCATGCACTTACCCACAAGAAAGTTTACAACATTCCCAATCATTCATGAGATCATCTGCCCTTACCAACAAACAAAAGAGTGAATATAGATAGTCCACACATTCAAATATGCTTTTGAATATAGATTACCGACATCGCACAATTGAACAAAATTCGCTCACTCTCACAAAGAATTCATATGCATCCCATGGTCGTACCATAAGGTCGCCCGTAGTGTAGATCTCTACTAATTTAAGCTAGCCAAATCTAGGATCAATTAGGACTTTTAAGGTTGCAATGTAGGCTAAGGGACGGGTAGGATATATTTAAAAATAGTGACTAACCCTCCTAAGCACTTTAATACACTACATTCACAATTCAAGCACCTTTTCTTCTCAACCAATTCACTTGCCTTATACACATAGCCCTCTTTTTCAGTTAAGCACTTCTATATTTCCACTAGCATAAATCAATAAGAATTGGAAGTGTTTTCTACATACTTTCACTATCATTTTTTTTTTCTTCTCTTTTTTTCACACACTCCATACATTAAAGCTCATTGGCTAGTGACTTTTGATTTCAACTTTAGTGCACCAATGGGCCCTTCCATGGTTCCACTCAAAAGCTACTCCCCAATCTCTAATCTTACTTATTTTAGCGACTAAGTGCCTTAGGAGGTAAAGGTTCAATCAAGATCAAATTAAGAACAAAATAGAGGTATGGCTCGTAATGTGAGTGCCAAAGAAAAGGTCTATAGGGGCTCAAAGGGGCTAGCAACGGAAAATTTTATTTTTATGTGACAAGCACATCCATGATCAAGAAAGAAAATGCCTACGTCATCTCCTAGATTAGCCCAACTTACAATTTCGCTTCAATTAACACACGGGGCAAGTTCTAGACTACACAGGATAGCACAGAAAATCACAAATCCTTACTCACACATTTCACATGACTCAATCGAGACGGTTCTTTTCAACTCTCAAGTCAAGCAAGCAACATAATTGAGAAATTTAAGTAATATTGCACTATGTGGCATACAAGTCAAACAACTGAGAAAAGGCGTCACAAAATAGGCTATTTACTTTACTTAGGCTTAACAATTCAAATCAAATAAACGGGAAAACAGAATGTATGTCATAGCCTAATGTGCCAGCATCAACCATGTCAATGAGTATTTCAGAACGACTCAGTTTCTTCCTAAACTACTCCTACAAAGAAATTAAAGAGCCCGATTCGAGCTACATCCTTGGAAAAGAACCGGTGCCCAAAGAAAAATCAAGGAATACTACCTAACTATCCTAAAAAATAAAAATCTTTTTGGTGTTTTTAATCAGACTTTATCCCTCAAGAAAATTGTCCTACAGATCCATTGTCGGGAAAAGTCCGAGCTTTTTCAAAAAAAAAAAAAAAAATCTTTTTCATTTAAAGCAACTAACACTACACTAACACTAACACTAGAACTATTAAAATAACCAAAACAACTACTAAAAGAACCAAAACAAAACCGGTTTATACATAATATACAATTAAACACATGTATTCCTCCCACCCCACACTTGAATGATGCATAGCCCTCGATGCAAGTAAAAATGTAAGCCCAGGGCTTTTCACACCTGCGACCAACTTACCCACATCTGCGTTGTCCCAGAAGCAACAAATCCTCCGCTTCTGCGGTTCTCCTAGCGAATCCTGCACTTGCACCTGTGTGCCCTTCTTCGCATATGCACTTTCGCATGTGCAGAGATAACCCCCGCACCTGCATAACTCCCCCAGCTTACCCAAATCCGCTTCTGCGCCCAATATGCCGCATTTGCAACCACGCAGGTGCGAAAAATAACCTCGCTCGCAATCGCATGAACTTCCCGTAAAGACTAAAAGACGGTCATATTAGAGTGAGAAACAGCGGCGACTAGAGAGAGAAAAATCATCTCCTTCGAAGCTCACTTACAGTCGCCAATGGCGACGCCGGACGGTGACTTCCCGGCTGGCCAGCCCTCAACGTTTACCCCCCCAACCCACCAACCCCAAATACCAACATATCCCTACCCCAACCTCTGGATTTCACCAAAATCCTAAAACCAGCAACTTGAAACAGTACGAACACAGAAAACCCTAGCCGACAAACTGACCCAATCTCTTTCCGGCGAGCTACCTATCTGCATGGGCAAGCGATTGTAAAATTTACTGAGGCAGAAGTCACTCGCATGAACCAAATCGAGGGTTTGCAATTTGCAGTTCTAGGAAAGTTCTCCTATGGCTGGCCAGAGATACAAGAGCTCAGAAGAATCATTCCGATACAATGTGGTATCAAAGGGGATTGTAACATTGGCTACTTCAAAGACAAATTGGTCCTTATCAGACTAACACTTTGGGAGGATTTCATCAAACTCACCTCCAAAAGTACATACTACCTGAAGGCTAAGGATGGTTTCAAATATCAGATGAGGCAACAAATTTATGATACAAAATTCAAGCTGGGTGAGGAAACGCCAATGGCGATGGCGTGGATTTCATTCCCGCACCTATTGCCCACTTATTTCGTAAAAGAGTGTCTCTTCTCACTCGCATCAGCTGTAGGTAAACCAGTACACCTCGATTTGGCAACAATTAACAAGACGAGACGCAGTTGCGCAAGAGTTAAAGTTTTGGTAGACCTTCTGGCTGATTTGCCCAAAAAAGTCAGATTGGATATTGAAAATGAAGCAACTGGGAAATCCGAACGGAGTGGGTCAGAATACAATACAACTACCTTCCCAAATACTGCAAGGAATGCAAATTGCAAGGACACGACATGGTTGAATGCTGGAAACTACATCCGGAAACATACAAAAAATCAGAATACACTCAAGTCAAGGCACCTGATCAAATAAAATCCAAAGGCAAAGCAGTGGAAACAGGAAGTAAGCATAACCAGGATTCAGCCCCCATAATGATTCTATCCAGCGGCAAGGTCGTAGGCAAAGCAGGTCAACAATGGCAAGAAATAAAGGACAACCGTGTACAAGGCAAGATGAAACCCAAAGAAGGAACTCAGAAAGCAGCAGCCAATAAGGAACAGCAGATCAAAATGGCTAATATGTTTGATGCTCTTAATGATCAGACAAACTTTAGCCAAACTGATAATGCCACTAGCCAGAATTCTGTGTTGGAAGCTGCTGTGGATGGCTAGGGAAATGCACAAACTAGGTGTCTTGCGGATAGCTTCAATGTGAACTCTAATGATCAGACAAGCACTAGCCAAACTGATATAGCTATACCACCCAACACTGAACCTTTGACAGGGAAGGACAAGTGAAAGAAATGAAAATGCCACTGGTCAGAGAGTTGTTTTTGAAGCTGCTGTGGTTGGTCATAGAACTTTGGCAAATGCACAAATCAGATGCCCTGCAGCAGCTGACCTAGGCAAAACTGAATGCCCTGCAGAAGCTGAGCTTGGCAAATTTGCCCCAGCAACCCCAGCCTTGAATGAAATGAGCAGCCCTTCAAATGACAAAACTGAACAAGCTTTAGAGGGAGCAAACACGAGGATTACCCTCAAACAAAATCCAACAATTACTGCTGTTTCAGACAAAAATGATTGCACTAATGCACCAAATTTGAACATCAAAACAAAGAAACCAAAAGACACACCAGAGCCAACGCAGATAGCTGCTAATCAGGAAGCAAACAAATCATATCAAACAAATGACTCAAACCAAACTTCAACAACATCAGCCTCAACCTCAACCTGTCTCGAAATCCCTCAAGTCAGAAACTTGCACAACACTGGTGAATCAGCATCACGAGCAGCAAGGCAAACAGCTTTAACAGCCTCATCATCAAACACACACACAATCGCAGCAAAGGCTAACACAGCGACATACAAAGCGTGCAACCAAAGTCAAATCACAACTCAAGCCACTTTTAAAAAGGGAGCAACTGATAACAACACAACAGAAAGCCCCTCAGACTCTACATCTCTATGGGTACTCAAAAACTTCTACAACAAAGCAGGGCACAGAAGCAGCACACAACAGCAAGACACCTTTCTTAACAACCATGACAATATTACCTCCTCAAGTGAAAGACAAGAAGCTGCTGACAACATTACCAATAGCCATACACAGCCAATCTTTGGAAGATTATGGGCAGAACAGTCAGAAGAAGGTTCAGAAGATGGAAGGATACCAGAAGGGGTACAGAGCGAAGACGAGGGAACAACTGGAACATGTGAAAATGAACTGCAAAACAAAATGGCCCTATCCATCCATGGGAAGACAATAAGTGACCGAACAGAGCCCAAAACTCAACAAGGAACAGTCATCGCAATAAAGAAAGGTTTTGCCGACTATGATCCAACTACTAGAAAAGACATAATAAGAGCCCGACTACAAGCAAACATCACACCAAAGAACTCTGCAGCAATTGGAAAAATTCAAAAGAAAACAGATAAATGCTACACAGACCAAGACATGGATGATGAAGATCTTAATCAAAACATATCCCACATAGCCAAGCAGGGGGACATCTCGCCAACACAAACCAACATATTGAGATCAAAGATATATCCACAGAAAAAGCAAAACAGAAGCAATAACAGCTCCTCTAAAGAAAGAGGAGTAGCAACCCTCTCAAGCAAATCCCAATGAATGCCATAATCTGGAACATACGATCTTTCGAAAGACTGATCACTCTTCACAATAAACATCATTTCGACTTCATTGGTATCATGGAGCCAAAGCAGCAAATGAAGAAACTGGATAATTATAAAAGAAGAATTGGTCTTGCACAAGCAGTAGCCAATGTTTCCAATAAAATCTGGGCCTTCATTGACGACGTTTATGATATCAGCACCCTGTCAGATACAACACAGCAGTTAACTCTAAAATTGATGCACACAACCACAAATCAGGAACTAATTCTCACCCTGGTATATGCCAAATGCATAGCTATAGAAAGAATCGAGCTATGGGACACCCTGTACGACTTAGCTCAATATATAAACAAAGCTTGGCTAGTAGGAGGTGATTTTAATGTTATCAGAGATCAAGAAGAAAAATACGGAGGGCTTCCAGTTCCTTTCAATGAAGTGGACGACTTCAACCACTGCATTAACACTTGTTGCTTAACAGAATTAATTCACATGGTGGAATGGGAGAGCAGACGAACACTGTATCTTCAAGAGACTTGACAGATGTCTGATTAATCAGAATTTCCAGCATGACTTCCCTACAATTGAACTCAACCATTTGACAAAGATTGGCTCGGATCACAGTCCACTACTCTTACATTTGAAGAAGGAATCAAAACTAATCAGGAAACCTTTCAGATTTCTCAACTTCTGGACCAAACACGAAACCTTTCTAGCAACTGTACGAGAAAATTGGCATGCTGACTTTCAAGGTGACCCCTTTCTTGTCTTCAACCACAAGCTCAAAAGAATGAAAAAAGTACTGACAAAGTGGAGTAAAGAAACCTACGGAGACATTTTTTAGAACATAATCAACATGGAAGAAGTAGTCCTAGTTCATGAGAAACAATTTGAGACTAGGCCAACTGCGCAAAACAGAGCAAGACTCCATAAAGTGCAAGCTCAAATGATCAAACACCTTGCCATCGAAGAACAATTTTGGAAGCAAAAGGCAAGAATGACTTGGTTCAAGGACGGAGACAGAAATACCAAGTTCTTTCACGCTTTGGTCAACGGCAGAAGGAAGAAACTTCAAATAAACAGAATTCAGAATAGTACAGGAATATGGATTGAGAATGAAGAGGGTATAACAGAAGAAGCTATCTATTTCTATAAAGAACAATTTACTGAAGACTCCCCTCCCACTGATTTCAGAATACTAGACCACATACAGCAATTAATCGACCACCAACAAAATGAAGAACTGATTGAAATCCCAACAGAAGAAGAAATCAAAAAAGTAGTTTTCAACCTGAAGGGTGACAGCACAGCTGGGCCAGATGGCTTCACAGGCCTTTTCTACCAATCATGCTGGGAAATCATCAAGGTCGACATCCAAAATATGGTCGCTGCCTTCTTCAATGGAAGAGAACTTCCCAAATTTGTAACTCATACAAATTTGATTCTCATACCCAAAAGGAAGGTGACAGAAACCTTCTCTGATCTGCGACCCATAAGTCTCAGTAACTTCATCAACAAAATCTTCTCCAGAATACTACATGACAGACTCCTGAACACACTGCCAACTCTCATCTCTCAAGAACAAGCAGGCTTTGTTAAAAACAGAACCATAATTGAAAATGTCCTTCTGGCTCAGGAGATCATTACTGACATAGCGCAAAGAACAAAAGCTGGGCCCAATGTGGTAATCAAGCTGGACATGACCAAGGCCTTCGACCGAATATCATGGCTATTCATGATCAAAATTCTGAGGAAAATGGGCTTTAATGAAATTCTCATCAGAATGATTTTTGATATCATGAACAACAACTGGTATTCTATTCTCATCAAC
>MCJB01049833.1:0-49074 GCA_002018475.1 Nicotiana obtusifolia
ATATATATATATATATATATATATATATATATATATATAAGAACATGAAGCGCTCGGAACACAGGGACGGATTATTTTAGGTATTGATACACTTGTAAAGTGATTCATCGATTTATAACCTACTCATATGCATGTATATATATTAACAATAAATTAAAACGTCTCGACTTATATCAATATATATATATATATATATATATATATAAAAGCTATATTCGATATAATATTGGCTAATGCACTAATACTTAGTGCATAGTATAATATAGTATATATATACTAAGTGTATTGCATATAATAAGTGTATAGTATAGTGTATAGTGTATTATATAATACACTATACTATACACTTGGTATATGCAATACACTTAGTATACTATAACGGGGATTCATCGTTACAAGTGTATCAATACCTAAAAGAACCCGTCCCTGTGTTCCGAGCGCTTCATGTTTATATATATATATATATATATATATAGATATACATACACACGTAATATATATAATAGAATATACTAGAGCGACCAAAAATAGCGACCAACGTTTGTTGCTATTTTTGGTCGCTTTTTCTAATTTACAGAAACAAAACCAGGGTTTTCCCCATTTAGGTTATTTCACCAAAATTTTCCAACTCTCTCATTTCACTAACCCTAATCCCATTCCCCCACCCCGCGCCACCACTTAGAGACTGCTGCTCGTCGCCGCCCACTGCCACCTCTATCTCTCTCCTTCTCCACCTATAAAAGATCAAAGTTAGTTATTAACTAATTAGTTTAATTACAGTTTCAACATTGTTATTTCTGCATTTTGCATAATTTATGCATTCTATAACTTTTCAATTTTTGTACTTTTTTGGCGAGTTATGTCTGCAATTTGCACATACTTTTTCTGCAGTTTGGTTCTGAGTTCGTTCAAATTGAATCACATGAATCTGATTACTCAAACTAACTAAATTCTAATGTTTGCTCAAGTAATCTAAAATTTCAGAATTTGTCATGCAGGATTGAATAATATGTTCTGATACTTTTTGTCGAATGCTACTGTAGAAAAGAAGGATACATTTTTTGTTCAGTATGTAATTATGTTTGCAAAAGAAAGCAAGTTGAAGAGTGTATTGCATTTCAAATACATGTCGTGAACTTTTAGTTTATGAATTGAACTTTTAGTTTGTAAATTGAAATTTTAGGATATGAATTGGACTTTTAGTTTATAAATTGAACTTTTAGGATACACATAGGTTTTTTAGTTTATGAATTGAACTTTTAGTTTGTAAATTGAAATTTTAGGATATGAATTGGACTTTTAGTTTATAAATTAAACTTTTAGGATACACGTAGGTTTTTTAGTTTATGAATTGAACTTTTAGTTTATAAATTGAACTTTTAGGATACGAATTGGACTTTTAGTTTATGAGTTGAACCTTTTGGATAAGAATTGAAATTTTAGTGTATGAATTGAACTTTTAGGATATGAATTGAACTTTTAGTTTATGAATTGAACTTTTAGTTTATGAATTGAACTTTTAGTTTATAAATTGAACTTTTAAGATATGAATTGAACTTTTAGTTTGTAAATTGAAATTTTAGGATATAAATTGGAATTTTAGTTTATGAATTTAACCTTTTGGATATGAATTGAAATTTTAGTGTATGAATTGAAATTTTAGTGTGTGAATTGAACTTTTTGGATATGAATTAAATTTTCAGTTTATGAATTGAACTTTTAGTTTATAAATTAAATTTTTAAGATATGAATTGAACTTTTAGTTTGGAAATTGAAATTTTAGGATATGAAATTAATTAACTAGAAAAAGATTAGGATATGAATTAACTAAATTAATTTCCTCTTGTTTTATTTGTATAGATGGAACATCGTACTTGGATGTACAATAGGAATTATCCTAATCGACGGGGATTGAGGGAGGATTTTGTAGAAGGGGTGGATGACTTTATTAGACATGAAATGTCACTTCCACCATACCTAATTGAAGGAGTAATTAGGTGCCCTTGCGTTAGTTGCGACTTTATGAAGTTTGAAAAACCGGATGAAGTTAAGCATCATCTTTATAGAAGGGGGTTTATAGAAAATTACTTTGTGTGAACTAATCATGGAGAGATCGATGGTAGCCATGGGATATTTCATAACATGGTTGTGGGTGAAAGTAGTAAGTCGGTGGAGAATACAAATAGTGATTCTGGAATTCATCATATGGTTGCGGATGCTTTTGGGATGCACTTCGGGGGTGATTCCAATGAAAATGTTGAACAAACTCCTAACGATGAGGCAAAACGTTTTTATGAACAATTAGAGGAAGCAAGTCGTCCATTACGTAACGGAAGTCCGCACTCTGAGTTGTCTGTTAAAGTTAGATTACTAAGTATGAAATCTGATTGGAATATTTCTCAAGGAGCCATGGACTCTTTCATTGACCTTATGAGTGAACTAGTTGACCGTGATGTCAAATTACCTGTTGATTTCTATAAGGCAAAGAGATTAGTTTCTAAGTTAGGACTTTCGTCATGAGAATTGATTGTTGTGAAGATGGCTGCATGTTGTATTATAAAGATGATGCAGGTTTGGACAGTTGTAAATTTTGCGAAAAGCTTCGTTTCAAGAGGCTTTCCAGCGGGAAGATGGTCGCTATCAAGTCGATGCATTATTTACCTCTTATACCTAGGTTAAAGAGGTTATATGTGTCGATGAGTTCTGCTCCTCATATGAGATGGCACTTTGAAAATAGAAGACCACCCGGTATTATGTGTCATCCTTCAGATGGAGAAGCTTGGAAGCACTTTGATAGGACATATCTAGATTTTGCTAGTGAACCAAGGAACATTCGATTAGGTCTGTGTGCGGATGGCTTCACGCCTTTTTCTGTATCTGTGACACCTTATTCATGTTGGCGTGTCTTTCTTACACCTTATAATCTACCACCAGAGTTGTGCATGACTAGTCTATACATATTCTTGAATTGTATTATCCCCGGTCCACGTAATCCGAAAAGCTTGATTGATGTATATTTGCAACCTTTGATTGATGCGCTAAAACAATTGTGGTACGATGGTGTTGAAACATATGACATATCAACCAAGCAGAATTTCAATTTGTGTGCTAATTTAATGTGGAGAATTAACGATTTTCCTGCGTATGGAATATTGTTTGGGTGGATGACTGCTGGGAAGCTAGCTTGTCCTTACTGCATGGAAAATAGTAAAGCGTTCACTTTGAAATATGGCCGAAAGTAATCATGGTTTGATTGTCATCGTCAGTTCTTGCCTCCTGATCATGAGTTTAGAAGGATGGAAAAATGCATTCAAAAAGAATAAAATGAAATTTGATTTTCCACCTCCGATACTTACAGGAGAGGAAATTTAGGAGAGGGTCCACAACTTCAGTAAAGTTACTGAAGCTCCACCTTATAGATTCCCCGAATACAGTGTTACTCACAATTGGGTGAAAAGGAGTATATTTTGGGATTTACCTTATTGGAAGGATAATCTTCTCCGTCACAACCTTGATGTCATGCATATTGAGAAGAACTATTTTGATAATTTTTACAACACAGTGATGGATATTAAAGGTAAGACAAAGGATAACGCAAAAGCTAGAATGGACTTACAAGAATATTGCAGGCGGCCTGAACTATACTTGCAGACATCACACAATGGTAAGTGTTCAAACCCAAAGCAAGTTACACATTCACTTTGGAGGAACGACGGCAAATTTGTGATTGGGTAACGAAATTGAAGATGCCTGAGGGTTATGCGTTGAATTTTGGGAGAAAAGTTGATATGGAGGTGGGGAAGTTGAGCCATTTGAAAAGTCATGACTGTCATGTTTTCATGGAGACCTTAGTGCCTATTGCATTTTGTGGATCAGAACATTCGTGTCACTTCTTCTAAGATGGAAAAGATATTTCCATTTGGGTTTTTTGATGTGATGGAACACCTTCCAATCCACCTTGTACACGAGGTCGACTTGGAGGGCCTGTTCAATGCAGATGGATGTATCCCTTTGAGAGGTAATATTATATGTTTGATGTAATTTTCTGTTTTATTTTAATGTTCTTGGCTAACCTGAAATTATGATAGGACAATTGGCAAATGCAAACAATTTGTTAAGCAGAGGAATAGGGTTGAAGGATCTATATGCGAAGCTTATCTTGCAAAGAAGACTACTCATTTTTGCTCTTATTATTTTGAGAGTAATGTGCCATGTGCTAGGAATAGGCACAACAGGCACACAGTCGACCATAGGAATGATCCATTATATCCGCCTATGTCCATATTCAATCAACCAGGCCGATGTTCTAAAGATGTTAGAAAGAGAAGTTTGAGCGATATGGAGTTTAAGTCAGCTACACTTCACGTGTTTCTAAATTGTCTCGAAGTCGTACCATTTCTCAAGTAAGTATTGATTTAGTAGTTATCAAAATATAAAAATTACTGTGATTACATCTCAATGCAACTACTAAAAAGATTTGATGTGTCACAGTCACTTCGTGGGTCAATTTGGCCATGATGCTGTATATACGAGATTTGATACGTGGTTCAAACAATTTGTAAGTTTCTCCTTAAAATATTCTAACACTATTAGGTAGACAATGTTTGGAAGTTATGCTAACATATGAACTTTTTTAACAATATGTAGGTAAATGATCCAAATAATGGTGTAAATCAATTTTTGAAAGATATATCTTGGGGACCTTGGGTTGAGGTCAGAACAATGTCTAAGTACGTTGTGACTGGATATAAGTTCCATACCGAGTGTTGCTCTAAAAATAAAAATAACAACAACAGTGGGGTGTGGGTTCAAGGTGGTGATGACAACCAAGATGGAGATATTAATTATTATGGTGTGATCAAAGAAATAATAGAACTAGAATATACAAGTTGGCCATATAAGGAATTGATACTCTTTAGATGCAAGTGGTTTGACCCACACCCAACAAGAGGTACAAGAGTCCACAATCAGTACAACATAATTGAGGTTAATCATACGAGAGAGTATGATCGCTACGATCCTTTCATAATTGCGCATAATGTTAGGCAAGTATATTATGCTCCTTATCCATTGCGGCGGAATAAGTCTGATTGGTGGGTTGTAATAAAAACCAAGCCTATGGGTAGGGTGGAAGTCAAGAATGTGTTAGATATTGCATATCAAAACGATATCTCTACTGTTGACCAAATAGTGGACGAAGTTTTAGAAAATGATTTGAAACATCCTGAACACATATTGAAAGAAGTTCATATTTCTGAAGTAAGAATTACAGAAAACGAGGAAGAAGTATTAACTGATGAAGCTCAAACTACTGAGGAAGAAGAATTCTCGGACGAGGAACTATACGTCGATGAGCTTTAAACAGTTGGTTTCTTTAACAACTCTCATTTATAGCATTCACTTTCTTTATATGTTTCAATCTAAATATGTATTATATTATGCAGATGACAGGCAAGGGTCGAGGTAACAATGATTCTAGTAGTTCTTGGGGTCAAGAAAAGGCTAGGAAACCAAAGAGGAGGATAGAAGATTATACTCCATCTTGTCCTGCCGTTTCAGAGTTGCCTATGCCTACGTCTTTTCCTCCACCCAGGGCTATTCTGAGCTGCCACAGCATCACCAGCCCTACACCTTCGTGCAGATACCAGGTCTTTCGTCACAAGGCCATAGGACTGTACGTCCGACATACACTCCAGCTGCCGCACATCCACGTGGATCTCAGCCATCTGCATCGCATGGACCGCATCAATCCATGTCACATCCACATGGATCACAGGCATCAGTGTCGCAGCCACTTGGGTCACAGCCACTCGGGTCACAGCCACCGGGTCACAGCAATCCGTGTCACGTCCCCTGCGGCCCAAACAGCTATGTCGCAGTCACAGGGCTCGCAGCCATCTTTATCTGGGACTCCATCTATTACAGGCCTTCGCCTGCGAGACACTAGCTCTGACCCCCCTACACCTTCCACACATGCCTCTGATGTACATGGTTCGGATGGTGATGGTGATGATGACGAGGAGGTGCATCGTGATCAATATGGCAGGATCATCATAGTCCCTGAGGGTGACGGGTAAGAGTTATTTGTTATTTTTACGTTTATTGTTTGTATAGTTTTACTAAGATATTAATGTGTTTTATTTTATTAAATTGCAGGTTCATCCCTAGTAATATTACTACAAGGATAATCACCCAAGCCACCAGAAAGCTATTAAATGGCCCTTATTCGACTTGGAGTGATTTTCCATTCTCGCATAAGGAGCAAATTTTCAATGAATTTAAGGTAAAAATATTCTTTTAAGCAGTTAAATTATTTATATTTATGATATTTCCATCTAAATACTTAACTTTTGAAATAAAGAGCAAGTGTGCATGGGAACACCATTATAGCGCGGACATAGCTGCTAATTTCCATCTCAAGGCTCGCAAGCGGTTGTCACATTGCTTTTCCAAAGCTAGAAAGTTGAACTAGAAGCCCTCCTGGTTACTTGAGCATCTATGGGAGGATTTGCAAAGGCAATGGCTAACCGTAGAGTTCTTAAAGAAGAGCGAGAAAGGAAATAAAGCTCGTGCTTCTAAAAAGGGAGGCTCCCTGCACACTGGAGGTGCGATCAGCCTCGGGACAATAAAGAGGAGAATGGTACGTAATTGCTTAATTTAATTTTAATTTTTCACGTATATCTCCTCTGTTTCTTAACTAAAATTTATGAGCTTTCAGGAGAAGAAGTTGGGGCGTACGATGAAGCAAGATGAGTTATTCAAGGAGACTTATATTGTCAAGAAGAAGAAAAATTCGGATGAAGAAAGGTGGGTCAAGGGCCGAGCCTCGACTGTACATGTAAGTTTTCAATTTTCATTAAGTATTTTGATTTACTTTTATATAAATTTTCAAATACTAATTCAATGTAATTTTTCTCATAGGGTCGCTTCACAACTGAGGTGGAGAAATTCATACGCAGCCAGCCACCATCTTCATCGGGCGACCCAATCCAACCATCGGACGAGGATGCTGAAAGACTATGGACGCAGGCTGCTGGCGGTCCAAAATGGGGGAAGGTATACGGGCTTCCCACTAAGAAATTCCATCGCTATAAGTGTGGAATGCAAGAAATCGGGACTTCCGCGCAAGCCGAGCAACTTGGTGGGGAGAGCCTCTCCTCTGTGCGGGAGACTGTGGCCAAGCTCACAGCCGAGCTAGAAGCCTCCAAGGAAAGAGAAAGGATTAGAGATGCTCAGTACATTGGCATACAAGAGCAGCTCAAATCTCTCTTGGCTTCTGGCGCTTTTTCGATTCCCCGGTCTCGTGAGTCATCGTCACAGGCTCGCCTTCCCCATGCTAGTTCCTCCCGTCCTCCCTTTTATTATCCCTCCGGTCCTAGACAAGTACACCCTTTTCCATACCGTCTTTGTGACGATAATGATGTACAAAATAATCCTTGACTTGTAATAATAGTTAAATTATTTTGGTTAGCTTAATGTATAAGTTTTATTGAACTTTATAGTTTGTTACTTTTAATGTTGTTGTTGTTGTTGTTTATTGTTGTAGTTGTTGTCGTTGTTGTTGTTGTTGTTTATGGCATAAAATGCCATAAACGAATTTGGTATGTTGTTGTTGTTGTCGTCGTTGTTGTTGTCCGTTATGGCATAAAATGCCTGTTTAGGATTTTGGTAAGCTGACAGGTGGTGTAGTTGCCAAAACAGGCAGTTTCTGCAAAAAATGAACCAAGAAAAGCGACCAACGTTGGTCTCAAGTTGGTCGCTTTTCTCTGGAAAAAAAAAATAATTTTCTGGGAAATAGCGACCAACGTTGATCGCTATTTAACCCAGATTTATCAAAAGCGACCAACATTGGTCGCCTATGATAAAAAAAAAATTAGTTCTTGCAGATAGCGACCAACGTTGGTCGCTTAATTAAAAAAAAATCAAAAAAATTAATCATATATCGACCAAAGTTCGTCGCAATTTTTCAGATTATAATAAATAAATAAAAACGTCATTTATATGTAGAGACCAACTTTGGTCGCCAATTTAGCGACCAAAGTTGGTCTCTATTTTTTCTACCCGGAATATTTGGTCCTTTTACCTTAGAGACCAAAGTTGGTCTCTATTTTCTCTATCCGGAATATTTGGTCCTTTTACCTCAGAGACCAAATTAGCGACCAACTTTGGTCCCTAAGGTAAAGGGACCAACTTAATATCAACCAGGCTTTTTTGGTCGCTTTTAGCCAATAAGAGACCAACTTTGATCGCGTTTTGTGATCGCTTTTTTTCGAATTTCTAGTAGTGCATTCATTTCTCTACGCATGTGTGCATTGACCAAAATATCCCCTTCACTTTGCATGTTTGAATCTAAGAAATGATAAATATACGAAACAGACTACACCAGAAAGCCAAGGAACAATATAAATGAAGCAAAATATAAAAGCTAGTTTACGTCATATACTAGTCAAACCGTGTTGTTGGACTTTTTGTCGATTTAATGAAATTTTTTTGACTTAGTTTATAATAATATAGTGTAGGGTTGTTTGATTCAACAAATCTCAAAAATATATTATAATTGCTTCAGGCTCAGCATCATTTTCGACATGCCTTAATTATAAAGAATCAACAAAATTGTTACAGGGTATGTGAATTTTGAATCTTTTTATCAAATCATAGTTACAACCACAGAGTGAAATAATTACACCATTCATCATAGTTATACCTATATTTTGCTACTTATTTGAAGCCTTCTGAATGTTATCTCCTTTGTTCTGAATGTTAATTTCAACTCTTGTGTGCGATTTTGCATTTGAGCCCCAAGTATTCTTGATGTTTGGTGTAAAAAATATATATTTTTATGTAAATTACCTCATATTTGACTTTTGTTTTATGAAATAGGGATGTTAATTGCTACGATTCACGTTAAATTAAAGTATTTTTATGTGTAGGAATGAGTCGAGAGCAATTGGGTGCGAAATGAGCAAGAAACAAGCCAAAACGAGACAAAAGCGGACGAAGAGGCATTAGGCGCCACAGGCAGCGCCTGGTGCCACCTGTGGCGCTGGAGGCAGAAGAGTAGAGGAAGCCACTGGACGCAGCGCCCTGGGGGCGCCTGGTGCCAGCCAGGGCGCCGACGTCGGAACCTGTCCTAATTCGTCTAGAAGTCTACTATTTTCGACCCTAACCCTTCCCAACACCTATATAAACACATCCAAACCCAAGAGGGACATATAGAACGTAATTTGGGAGGCAATAACACTACGGAACATTGCACGGAAGCTTGGATCATCAGTTCTTCATCTCTGTCTAGTATTTTTATAGTTATTTCAATACTCTATATTTTGATTGTTTTGAACATGAGTGGCTAATCACCCTTTGTTCTGGGGTTGTGATTAGCCATGAATATTGTGATTCGAGGTTAACGATTTCTTGCTTATAAATCATGATTATATGGTTGTTTCTTCAATTCTATGCTTACTTGCTTAATTGTTTGGCCATCAATTAAAGTTCTATCAACTATCTATGCTATGTTTGGGAAAACTATGTTTAGATTAGAGAAGAATTGAAGAAAGCATGTTCTTAACCTTTTGAGGGGGGCGGATTCGTGGTTAGGATATGAATATACTTGATCACCATGCTTAATTGAATATCGTGTTTTTATTGCGTTCTTGATAGATTAATTCCATAGGAATATAAGTGTTAATTTTATTATGAATAGGCGAATAGTACTTCGGAAGAAGGCTATGAGTATGTTTATCGATCAATTAGCAACCATACATGAATTATATGAACGGGAAGTTAATTAGAACACAATAGGATTGGTGAAATAATCACAACCCTGGAATATTTGTTCCCATTGATTAAACAATATTTAATTTGTTCTTTGATAATATTAGTTATAAATCAAAGTTGTAGTTTAGAATAATCCATCTATTGAATTCGAATCTTGCTTGCTTAAATAAAAATATTAGTCCGTTAGTAAGTAGTTAATTTAAGTCCCTGTGGGTACGATAACCTGAACTTACAATCCTATATTACTTGTCGACCGCATATATTTGCGTGTGCGTTAGAGAACAACAATTCTCTTCTGCTTTCTTCTTGATATATCCTTGTTCATTTGTGTGCTTCCAGCTATTACCTAGACAAATAAAGGACCTTAATTTAAATATCTAAAACAATATCTTAATCATTTTTTTCCATATCATTTACTAATTAACTGTAATTGTGGTAGAGATATTTTCTTCGTTTCCAGCATCGAAATTTGACTGTGATATACGACTTGTCCTAGAAAATATGCTGCAACACAATTTAATTTCTTTTTCTTGCTATTTCATAGTTCATTTTGCTTGCTGTCACCTAGATAACTAAAAAGGACCTTTCAAAGTATCTTTAGGATGATAGACAGAGACAACAATTCATTCAGATCTCAACATGCATGTACAATATTCTAATTAAATAAATATAAAAATGAGTCGGCCTCCAATACCATCTTAAGAAAATAAATTTTGAGTTTCAACCTAAATATTTGTTCACCATTAAATGAGGATTATTCAAAATCATGTAAGAAGACGGTCGAGTAGTTCATTTCCTCAACCAATGTTTGAAACTCTAACAATATCAAACGTACTCTGCCACTGATCTTCAATCGTATCAAAAAGTTAAATCTAGTTGTTAGTTTCATATGGTATAATATGATTTTATTTTATTTTCATAATAGAAACCGTAAATTTAATCTTTTTCTAAATTTAGCCCTGTCCATACTATTCTTGTGGCTCAAAAAGGAAGTCCAACTAAATTTTATTCTACATTTCCTTTCCACGCACACGTCCCCTTTTCTTCAAGCACAATATATTTATTAAATGCCTAAGATTATCGCATTTAGTAAATTTTTTGGTGTTATTAGAAATATATTCCAGATTTAGCAAAAATTCTTTAACTCACTATGCATGTTTGGGTAAAAATATATTCCGAAGCTACCTGAATAAAATCTTTTTAACTAAATAATTCAATCGACATTGAATTGACAACATAGTCATGGTGTTTCCCGTTGTTAGGGGTGTTCATAACAACCCGAAAAACCGTACGAGCTATATTTTAGGTTTGGTTAGGTTTTAATTTTGAATTTCAAAACTGATCAAATTTGGTTTGGATTTGATTTTAATCAAAAAATAACCGGAAAAAAATGAACCAAAACGACTATAGAAGTAGCTATTTAAATATATATATATATATATATATATATATATATATATATATATATATATATATATATATATATATATATATGTATGTATGTATGTATGTATATTTTATATAAAGTTTTTAAAATGATATGGTACATATTAGTCGTTTGTATTTTAAGTCTAGTTCTTTGCTATTACGATAATATAATTCTTTGCCTTTACATTCTAATTCGATTGGTAGTTTGCTTTTGCTAAGTACAAAAATTATTTCATGTTAAAAATAATTAATTTTTAATTGAGTACTTAAATTATTCATCACTATTTGATTCGATTATCATCAATATATCATGGTAAAATGATAGATTTCTCAAAGAAGTTTGATAGTGTTACGTTGAAAATGTAGTCGTCGAAATATGTGTTTGATAGTATATGTCTCATATTTAAGAAAAAAATTAATAAATAACCGGAAAAATAGAAAAACTGATAAAAACCGACAAAAACCGAATCGCAAAAACCGAATTAATTGGTTTGGTTTGGTGTCAATGTTTTAAGAACTGACTTACTTGATTTGATTTCTTTTTAAGGAACGAACCATGAACACCCTACCCGTTGTTGTTGTCGGTTAACCGGGCAACGCTTAGTTTAATATAGTGATTTGTGACCACGTTACCTAACCGTACGGACGATTAGGTAGGTTGAAAAACTAAGGGGTCGTTTGATACACGGGATAAGGCATGATAAACTATAGTATTAAATTTACACTATACTTGATTGATAGTATAAATTTATCCTGAAATAAATTTCTACCATCAACTAAATATAATATAAACTTAGTCTCAGACTTAATCGTGGATAGTTCATCTTATCTCATCAAACCTGATATTATTTTATCCCACCTCTCAGGTGATATAAATTAATTTAGGGATTATAATTCCGAAATAATTTAATTCGCGTATCAACGACTCCTAAAAGTATAAAGAAATAATAAAAGAGTTTTCCCGGATCAAAACTGCCTTTGATCTATCTGATTTGATTAAACAAGCAATTTGTTAATCACATATCAAATTATATGACTTACCAATTTCCAAAGATCCAACCTAGCCATAAAATCCAAATCCAAATTTATGGGTAGGTTGCATATTTAGAGATGGGTAAGTCATTTAATTAATATATGCTTAACAAAGGATATTTATAAACCAAATATAATAAATCAGGGGCGATTTTGACCTTTTTTTATCTTGTTTTAATGGCCAATTAGTTTTTGGGCGTTTTCGGACCGAAAGTAAATGATTGCTGCATTTTTAACTTAATAGGTAAATGAGGGGCACTTTTATACCAATTTCAATAGGTGAAAAACTGTTTTGGCCCTTCTTGTAATTAAAATGAGGATATATATTGCTTAATTGTAATTAAATGATACGTACATAGATAAATAAATAATATGTACTTTATTTTATTGATTGATATAAATATCAGGTTAAAATAAGTTTTACCTTGATATGAGAGACGAATAAAAAAAAAGTTAAATGAGATCATCTTTTATTAATAGTTTGTTTGACTAAGGTGGAAAAATCAATTTATGTTGAGAAGTGTTTTTTTTCAAAAGTACTTTTGGTGGAAGCAGTTTTGTGTTTGGCTAATTAATTTAAATAGTACTTCTAAGCAGCAATTAATGTTTGGCTAACTTTTAAAAAATGCTTATGAGTGTATTTTTCTCAAAAGTACTTCTCAAAAAAAGTGATTCTGAGAAGAAATTACTTTTTTCTACTTCTCCAAAACTGCTTTTGTTTCTCTTCAAAAGCAACTTTTTTCTCCTAAAAACTTGATCAAACACTTTAAATTTAAAAAAAAAAACACTTATTCTTTTAGAAAAAAAAATACTTTTAAATTTAAAAAAGCTTGGTCAAACAAGCTATAAGCAATCCTTTTTGGTTTGTCGGCTAGATGTTTACCCGTACGGTCATTAAGAGCAAAAAGTTCTGTTCTCTAATTTGGTATTCATATGGAACCGATTATAACTTTTAATCTTACGTTTGTTTTTTTTTTTTTTCTTTACAAACTTATTTTTAATTTTATAATTTTATTTTTTTTATATAAAAATTTTACTTTATATAAAAAATTATTTTTTTACGCATAACAGATCTAAAAATGACACTTCCTCAATTTCAATACTATAAATGGCAACGAAGGCCCATTCCCTCCATCCCATGTGGTGTGAGTAGACATTACAACAGAGATGACCTACCCAAAAAGCAACCCTACCTCCAATTTGATGGCTCATTTCAATTAGAGCAAAAATAATAAAGAAGATTTGAGATTCACACACCACAAAAATGAAAAACCCTTTTACTCTTATAGTATGGATTAAATGTAAACAGAATATAGAGGTGTAGGAGATCTATGGAAAAAAGGCATAATAATGCAGCTGGCATAACTCATTAGTATCATTGCATCACATACTTACTATTCCTTGTACTGTTGATTTCAAGAATCTCTTATGATCACAACTCCATATTCTGCTAGCTGTTATGACCATCCGTTTTTTGTGTACGTTCGTACCCTTTTCTTTTCCTTTAAAGTTTTTCTACCTACTTTTTTTCCTTAAGTAAAACCACGCAGCGATATTAATTCATATCGCCTTAATATTCTAAAAGCTCCCTAAACTATGAAGGTATTATCAATTTTTTATTTAAACTATCTAGTGTTTTTAGAATTACCTTAAACTATATTCTTCTTCATATTAAAACTCACTTCGTTATATTTTTGGAAAAGGTGTGTAATAACTTGCTATTGAGCGCATGATGACTGAAAAAACCATCAAAAGGACCCCATCTGACATCATGTAATGACTAATTGGCCTACACTCTTTCAATTTTTATTTTCTCCTAATTTCCTTTATATTTCACCGTTTTTTTTCATTTATTTACCATTCTTCCTCATTTTTCACCTTTCTTCTTCATTTCTCCATCTAGTTCCTACTGAAACTCTCCTTCTCTTGTTATTACTGAATTTATCTCTTTTCTTTCTCGTTTCATTCTTCTTTCATTTATTACCATAATTTGTTTGAAAGAAGAAACACCCATTCAACAATATAACATCTTTTTTTTGGTAAAATCGAATTAAATCCTAGCAAATTTATACCATAATTTTGCAACAAAAAGTTTGCTTTTAAAGAAATAGTACGTGTTTATAGCTATCTTCTTCAAAGCAGTTCGAAATTTTATCAGTAATCTTCATTTAGCAGACTCCATTAAATCCTAAATTTTTCATTAAATCCTAGTTTTTAAATATTTCTGATCTCGAACAACGACAAAATAAGACTGAGCAATCTAGGATTATTGGGAAAAATAAAGTTACAATGAAGCTTGATGGAGCAAATCGCTAAAGTGTCCATCATTGGAAGAGAGGAGAGAAAGAAAAATTGACAGAAATGATTTTACCGTACGCCCATTTTTTTTGTTTTTAACCGAGTGAATATTTACCCCTCTAATAATATTTGATTATTATTTAAATAATTAATTAAGTGAGATTTTTAGATTAAGCTAATTAATAACATGTGGATTGCCACATGGCAAAAAAAATTGATAATTTGGAGAGGGTGTTTTACTATGAAGGAGAACATAGTTTAGGGGGATTTTAAGGATACCAAATAGTTTAAACAGGAAACTGACAAAAACGTAATAGTTAGAAAAAATTTGGAGTATTAACTCTTTAACTATTTGTTAATTGCAAAGAATTTTAGTTTACATGAAGATATGTATCATGGGTTACCTGAGAGATTTTTATAGCTAAATCTAAAAGTCACGATTTGTTTTAGGCAAAGTTTGTAACATCGCTCTGTGCACCTGATAGCTGTAATAAGAGCGTCGCCAATCGCCATGAGTTTGCTCTTATATTCACTTGACTAGCTCGAGCAGTGTTGTGTTTTAGATCCTTTCTAATTTCCCAAGTAAATTAGAGTTTTCCTTAAATTCCTTTTTTCTTATTTTGTTTGCATTTTAAGATTGGAGTTCGCCAAAAATTATATTATGTTTAAAGTTCGCCAAAAATTATATTATGTAGTTAGTGATAATCTTAACTTCGCACTGTTTGCACGTACTTTAGTTTGAGCACATAATTAAAAAGATCGTTGCTTTTGCTAATTTTAACTGAATTGAAAATAACATACAACTTGTAAGAATAATAAAGTCCAGGATGTGTAGAATCCACGTAGTTAAAATAATTAATGTCTTTTCACTAACCTTGCTTTTTAAATATTAACAAATAAAAGGCATGTAGAACCTACGTTTCCCATACTTTTGGCCTAACACATTCGCATAATGAGGCATGCCTCTTCACCATTAAGGATTATAGTGGGAAGTCTGGGCCTTTCTGAGTTAGGGAGGTTCCATAGCGAGGCTTAAGTCGACGGGGTAGGATGAATCCATCTACTTTTAATTAGATGTTTTAGATGAAGTTCGAAGAATAGAAAAAAATTAACATGAAATATTTTCTCCTTTAATGAGTTTTACACTGGGTTAATTCGAAATAGTCAAGATTCTAAAACGAATTTGTTCTCGCTTCCGTAATTAAATCATTGATTAGATTTATATTTGAAGAAGTGTTGTGAAATACATTTTTGCTATTATATGTACGATGTAATGCATGAGAAAAGAAAATCCATTTGGAATAAAATGTATGCAAAAGATAATTATTTATGCGGAATTGCCGATAAACACCCTCAATGTCACTATCATCTAATCTGGAATACTATGTAGGTTGGATGCATTGCTACGTAATTCCTGTATATACTTTATGAACTATGTCTCTTATCTGTCTTAAGTTGTCCACAAGTCCATGACATCAGGTATTCTTAAACATACCTGAAATGATTGAATGGCGACTTAGCAGTACATTAATTTCAAACTCATGTTATTATTTGTTGCTAGTATTATTTAAACAAGCCTCTAAACAATACTAATATCAATTAAAACATTATTTTATCGTCAACAAAGGGAGGAAATTTTGAGATTATACATATGATGCACCAAATAGATTTCCGGGTCAAATGCGGAAGAATCGAGCAATATTTTAATTAATTTAACTTATGTACTACAAATTGCTTTTCTACATACTGAAAATTCTTGCAAAAATATAGAAAAGTTTATTTAAAAATCTCATCTAAATAATAAGAAATACTTCCTTAGATATTTCATAGTTTCAAGGTTGAGCCAGTTTCCAGCTCATTATATATGGATTAAGAAGCTTCTAATTAAATAAGGTGTAATTTGGTCAGGGGCCGATCCACACACAACGAAGCGGTGTCCCGTTGATTTTTTTGTACTAATTATATGTATTAATATTGTGAGAAAATGATAAGTAGGAAAATAACACCACGTGACATAAATTGTCTCTTGGTGTGTTGGTTATGTGCTTGATTTTTCTCTAAGAGTCAAAGTTTCGAACCTCAACTAGCACATTTTTTTTTGCAAATATTTGAGAGAACTTATGTGGTTAAACAATTGAGATGAAATAGAATTGAACTCAGGATCTTTTCTACTGTTACGGTGCTTTCCTGAGATTCCTTGGAAGAGCGACGTAAGGCTAAGCAACCAATGTCTGTGTAGTTACTATCCGCCATCTGAGATTCCCTCCGTACGCTAGACTAGATTGCCAGTTTTATACGAGAAAACCAATATCAAGAGCAATTGAGAGAACAGAAAAGATAATTGAGAATGAATGAAAGCTTGATTGCATTAATGAAAGCTATTACAGAAAAGCAATACGGTGTCGAGGGGGAGAGACACCAGTACAGAGAATTGCTTGCTTGCTAGAAAGTTTGATTGCTTGATTCCCCCTAATAGTGCTTAAAAAAATAAACAAAAGTTACAAGACTTGACCTAACTAAGCTAGAGGAACATAATGAAAGTACATGAAATAAAACTACTCTATATTTACAATGAAATAACTTAGTTTTTTGCAAGGTAGGATCAAGTCCGTTGTCAGCAACCTTGTCTTTGGAATCACGGTCTGCACGCGTGGCGTTGTCTGCGCGCACAGTGCTGTTAGCATCTGCTTGCGGCTGGGCAACTTTCCCAATGCGCCTTTTAATGGACAAGGGTCCAATATATTTTCGCAATAGGCGAGGGTCATGGACCCTTGTAAACAAGGACCGTTTTGGGATTTTGACCATCACTTTGTCTCCTACTTGGTATTCAATAAAGGGAAAGTTTCTAGTGAAGCGTGAGTCGCGATCACTAACGATGTCTTTAGGCAGGCCTCAATATTTGATGACATGAGAGAAGAAGAGTCGAGTTGTATCTTCTACTGATATATATTGTGGGACTGCTATAAAGGTAGCATACTTGAAAAACCGACCTACCACACCAAGATAGTTGTTAGGTCTCCGACCTTGGGCAATCCGGTGATGAAATCATGGGAGACGCTTTCCTAAGGTCTCTTTGGGACAGCTAGTGGTTCCAAGAGTCCCACTTGTGTCAAGCGGTCCGACTTGTTCTTCTGGCATACTAGACAAGTCTTCACATACTGAGTGACGTCATCGGCCATTTGAGGCCAATAATATGCACGGCGAAGTAATGTCATGGTGCGTTATTCACCGGTATGGCCAGCCCACAAAGTATCATGACATTCCGCCAGAAGAGTCCTTCGCAGATCTCCTTCTTTAGGAACATAAAGTTGGTTCCCTTTCACTTTCAGGAAACCATCTTCTATGTAGAACTGGCGAGTCTTGCCCTGTCCTACCAGATCAACCAAATACTGTGCAGCAGGATCCTTGATGAGTAGATCATGTATCTGGTCTTTTATGGTGGTGGCTACTTCGCTCCCCCTTAAGTTGGTGAGTAGGCACACCAATGCTAGATCAGCTCTCTGACTAAGCGCATCAGCAACATGATTAGTCTTCCCACTTCGGTACTCCAATTTGAAGTGAAATTCCGCTAGGAGTTCCTGCCACCTGGCCTGTCGACCATTCAGCTTTGGCTGGGTCATGAAATGGCTAACAGCTGTGTTGCCCGTCTTGACCACGAACGGGGTTCCCGGCAGATAGTGCCTCCAAAGGCGTAAGCAATGAATAACAGCCAATAATTCTTTCTCGTGGGCGGCATAGCGCGGATCTGCATCCTTCAGCTTTCGGCTCTCGTACGCTACATGATGCCTTTCTTGTAGCATGACTCCGTCAAGGGCGTAGTCAGAAGCATCTGTTTGTACTTCGAATGGCTTGGCCAAATCATGGAGCGCTAAGACAGGGCTACTAGACATAGCCGCTTTCAATACGTTGAAGGCCTCCGCTCACGGGGGTCCCCAATCCCAAGGAGTGACCTTCTTGAGGAGTTCTGTCAATGGAACTGCGATGAGGGAGTAATTTTTCACAAATCGCTGATAGAAGTTGCATAGTGTCAAGAAACGCCCTTAAGGCGTGGATATCCTTAGGCGGCGGCCAATCTATGATAGCCTGAATCTTCTATTGGTCCACCTTGATCCGCCCTTCCTCGATGACATGTCCGAGGAAGTCACTCTATTTTTGAGCAAAGGAGCACTTGGATAGCTTCGCATATAATTCATGCTCCCGCAATCGGTCTAGGACCTTCCGCAAGTGCTCCAGGTGTTCTTCCATTGTTTGACTATATACTACAAGGTCATGCAATTAGACCACCACGAATTCGTCGATGTACTCTCGGAAGACTTGGTTCCTCAGGGTGCAAAATGTGGCTGGAGCATTAGTCAAGCCGAATGGCATAGCCATGAAGTCGTACGACCCATATCTTGTCACATAGGTCGTCTTGTGTTCATCACCCTCTACAATCCAAACTTGACAATAACCTGTCTTCATGTCTATTTTGGTGAACACCGTCGCACCACCCAGTCTATGTGCCATTAGAGGAATAAGATACTTGGTCTTCACGGTGATTTTGTTTAGAGCCTGATAATCCACACAGAGTTGTAGGCTGCCATCATGTTTCTTTTGGAATACCACAGGGGACCTGTATGGGTAATTGGAGGGCATGATGATCCCTGTGTCTAGCATTTTCGTCAATTATCTCCGAAGCTCGGTGAGTTCGGGTTGTGACATTCTATAAGGCGCCCGAGCGGGTGGCTTCGCACCCAGCCCCAACTCGATCTCATGGTCCACAGTGCACCTAGGCGGGAGTCGCTTTGGCATGTCTTGTGGCATGTCGTCTTCAAACTTCAACAGCAGCTCCTTCACGGGTTCAGGAATGGGACTCGAGGAGTGTTCTATATCTTCAATGCAGAGGGTAGCCAGGAACGTAGGTTCATGTCTTTGGACCCCCTTCTTCAACTACAAGACCGAGATGTTCTCAGCGGCCATCTTCATGGGCATGCACGGGATAATGCAGGGCTTGGCCCCATTTGTTCGCATCATCAGTAGCATGTCTGCATATGGTACGGGCATGGTGTTGGTTTTCCTTAGAAATTCCAACCCAACTATCAACTCGAAGTCATCTATGATCACCACGCGCAGGTTGAATTTTCCTTCATAAAGACCAAGCTTCACTGGTACTTCTTTGGCTGTTCCACCCACTGGCTGAGGAGATGAGTTGATAGCCTTGAAATGACCTCTACCCTTTCCTACAACTAGACCAAGGCGCTCCACCTGAGTCGAGGCTAAGTAGTTGTGGGTAGCACTTGTGTCTATCATCGCCCGAATGGGCTTGCCATTTACCTTCATCTGGACGAACATTAAGGTCCTCTCTTGTTTAAGAGGAGTCCTCTCATTCGCCTTCTTTTTTCCTTTCTTGGTGATTGGGCAGGGGTCCTTCTTCTTTCAGATACCAACACTGGTTCCCGCTAAGGCTTCAGAAATAGAGCCAACAATTATATTGAAGGCACCTACTGGTTCTGTCTGGTCCGCATCATCTGCGTCGTCATCCGTCCCACCATCAAAAGCTTCATGGGCGTACATCTGTGCATATGGACATTCATTAATCCAATGTGGTCAGCCGCAATGACGGCATCCTGAAAGGGGTTTCCTTCCCCGATCATTGTTGTTAGAGGTTGTGCTAGTACTGCCTGAGGAGGGAGCCTTAGGTTTGGTTGCACTCGGATATCCCCTACTTCTGCTAGGGCCACCAGTGCTAGGCTGGGCCCTTTTGTATCCTCCTCGGACAGGCTTTTGAGGCCTATCCTTCCGAGTTTCCACTTGATAGTCCCTAAGGCACTCCGCCGCTTGGATCGCCTTGGGTAATGTGTCTACTCATTATCTTTGCAGCTCCATACGGGCATAAGGTTTCAACCCTTCCAGGAATGTGAAGAGTTTGTCTTTGGTCCCCATGTCACGTATGTTCAGCATGAGCGCGGAGAATTCTCGCACGTAATCCCCACTGATTTGGTCTGGCGGAGTTCCCGTAGCTTTCACCTTGCATTGTACTCAACATTCTCAGGAAAGAACTGTAGGCGTATGGCTGCCTTCAATTCTGCCCATGTCTCGAGAGCATCTTCAACGGCCCTGATGGCTTCGTGCTTCACCCGCCACCAAAGTTTAGCATTAGCCTGAAGATACATGGTGGCAGTTGCTACCTTCTTAGCTTCTTCTAGGCCCCCACGCCATTGAAGTATTGTTCGATGTCGAAGATGAAGTTTTCTACTTCTTTGGCATTCCGAGCTCCACTGTATGGCTTTGGCTCAGGAATTTTCAGTTTTTGTGCCACGAGGTCAAGGTTCACAGCACCCCCGATTTGATTTCCGCCTCCTCGAAGCAGGCCTTGTAGTGCAGCATTGGCAACATTGAGCTGGCATGTCAAGTAGTCTATAGTTTGTTGCATGGCAGTCACCATGTCTGCCTCTTGTACCCTATAGGTTAAATCCTCGGCACGCTCCTGTTGGAGGCCCTCGAATATACCAAATACTTTGGCTGCATCTGTGGCTGCCGTTTGCCGGTCTCCCTCAGAGTTGCGACTGATATTTTCTATGTCAACTTCGGCCTGGAGCATTTGCGGTCCAGGTCGTCCAACCTTTGCACTAGGTTGGTTCTTAGTTCAGGCACGTTATCTACGTGGGTCGAAATACGTCAACCGTCTCTTCGAGGGCTGGAATGCGGACCCCATGATTCACCATAGTCAGAAATGGTGGTAATGGTAATGTGTTCCCTCGTCCGATGTCGAGCCTAGGCACTGATACCAACTGTTATGCGGTGCCTTCCTGAGATTCCTTGGAAGAGCGACGTAAGGCTGAGCAACTGATGTTTGTGTAGTTACTATCCGCCAACTGAGGTCCCCTCCGTACGCTAGACTAGATTGTCAGTGCCGTACAGGAAAATCAATGTCAAGAGCAATTGAGAAAACAAAAAGAGAATTGAGAATGAAAGAAAGCTTGATTGCATTAATGAAAGCTATTACAGAAAAGCAACACGGTGTCGAGGGGGAGAGACACCAGTACAGAGAAGTTCTTGCTTGCTAGAAAGTTTGATTGCTTGATCCCCCCTAATAATGGTTAAAAAAAATAAACCAAAGTTACAAGACTTGACCTAACTAAGCTAGAGGAACATAATGGAAGTACATGAAAAAAACTACTCTATATTTACAATGAAATGACTTAGTTTTCGGCAAGGTAGGAACATATCCGTTGTCAGCAACCTTGTCTTTGGCATCATGCGCGCTTGTCACTTGGCGCAGCCAAGACCACGGGGCTATCCATGGCGCTAGGCATTGGGAGGCTTGCTAGGAAGCTATGGTACGCGTCCAAGGAGTCATTGCTGGAAAGCCGCCCATGACACTGCTTAAGATTCAAAAAAACCAATAGGCTAAGATTATTTCTTATCTAGAAGTATGATAATTAACGTTATTATTTCCGCTCTTCTATTTCGACACCGCTTATAAAAATTTCTACATATGCCCCTGTATTTGGTGTTCTTGCGAAATTTTAAAGGTAGGATTAGGTATATGGATGCTATATCCATTTGTAAAGTCACTTAAAAGTATGAAAATGATATTTCAAAGGGAATTCGAAGTCATACATCTCTATTTTGTCTTTAATTTTGGAATTATAAAAGTAGCTGAAATGTTTTACCTGAAAAGCCTTGACTATAATATTATGAAGTGGAAACGAAATAATGGGCTTAGTTTGCATGATTATGACAAGCATTATCACCATTGTTCTTTAGGTAACAATTGAAAATGGAAATGTTTAATTCAATCATCATAAAATGCTAGCATAAAATTAACAGTACCTTTTAAGTATGTGCTATAATTATCATGCACATGTCCCATAATTTAATCAATTTTCACTGGATTATATATACTTTATCAATAAATGACACTCTACGAATATGTAGAACAAAGTGACGTCTTGCTACATGGCAACCAACAAAATAACACCAAGAAGAGAGATTAATAATAAACTATTTCAGAAAAGCATTATTTGACAGTGAAATCATGGTGCTTAATTAAAAGTGTCATGAAAACTACATGCATGGGCTAATAGTTAATCGCATCAGGTATTTATACCAAATAAATAGTGTTTGACATGTGTTTGTACGTATACATTTCTTGCAATCAGGGCCGGCTCTAATGTGTCGAGTAGTAAGGCTTGTGCCTTAGCTTCCCAAATTTTATGGCTCCATTTTTTAAAAATAATAGATTTATAGGTATTTAAAAGTAATATTTAATACTTTTAATACAAAAATAGAGTTTTTAATATAAAAGGAAAGAAAGTTCTTTAGCATAAATAAAATAAAAATTTGACTTACTTAAACATGGGTAGATGAATAGGTTTTCCAACGTTTCAATTTTTCACTTCTTACTCCTTTATTAGATAACGTATAAATATTTTACTCTCCCTTTCTTAATAGGTCCAAGTCAATCTTTCTTCTTTTTTTTCTGATCTCTTCATATTTCAAAAAACCCTACAAATTTTCTTTCTCTTTAATATTCTTACTCACCTTCTTTCTCCAAGAAATTTAAGCTTCCAATAGTTCTATACTTCTATTACTCTATAAAATCTTACCTAAAATTAATAGTAACTCAAGAAATATTAAATGAGTTGACAATATTATCAATTGAAAATAAATTATTAGGAAAAATCAATTATAAAAAGAATTATTAACACTGTGTATCTCAAAAAGTTAGAAAAATAGACTTTAAATAAAAATATATCGTATAACTTTCTTTTAAAAATTTAGATCTCATATTAAACTTTGGCTTTAGCCCGCATATACTTGAGGCGCCCCTGCTTGCAATCGTGATACATATTCTTATTTGTTAAATTACTTAACATGGTAAGTCGATAGACCGTAAACATTAGGCGCAAATAGATTCTAACTATACTGCAAATGCTTATGCACCATATGTCTAACATCATATAGTTGTTGAGATGAGGATGAAAGAGCTTAAACGAATTATGGTGGTCCAAAAGTTACACCTCATGAAAACAAAATAAATAAAGCTTAATAACCTTTGGTGACTCTAAACGAGCATACTTTTCTTGCAAGTACAACCAAAAGTTTTCTTCACTAGCAAGACATAAAAGATATTAGGTCAGCCCACTTACAAATTAAGAGCTAATAAAGCAATGTATTAAACTTATTAATTTGCTAAGCACACCACCCCATTCTGTTTTTCCTATTTTTCTTTTATTTTGTCCTAATGAAAGCTTACTGTATAACTCAATTTACAAAGCTTAGTTTTTCATCTCACATTCCAATTATAAAAATTGGGAGTTTTTCTTGACGAGAATTAATTGAACCTTAAACCTCATTAATTAAGAATAAAAAGAAGAGAAAAGAGGAAGTGAAGCACTGTTGAACTCCACCAAGTTACGAGCTCAAATAGCCACTACTTTCTCTTTCTTTTTCTTTTTTGGGCGATTAACACTGTATCTTCTAATTTATTAAATTTCAAACAACTGCATGCATCAGAATCCATTCCATCTTTTCTTTCATTTTCTTGAAAGCCATCCAATTGCAGAATATTTTGCTGTGTATGCGTCATTTCCCCTTGTCCTTGTTTGTAATATTAAATGTTTTGACATGTTGATATTTTGCCAAATTCCATTCTTTTTTTTTTTAAAAAAAAAAAGAAGGAGAGAATCCAGTTCATGGGCTTACACAAGCAACTAATTAAAATAAACAATAGTGCGCATCTTGCGACCTTTTTGACCACCATGTTAGTGCCTAATCATCGCTTTCTACTATTAGTAATTTTCCCTTTTTTTTTTAATTTATAGAGTTAGGACATGTCCTAAGGGAAAAGCTGTGATTTGATTTAATTTAAAGCTTCACGGCATCGAGCCCATGAAAGAAGAGAGCAAAAATATACAGTAATGTATTTTAGAATATACTTAGCAAGTTGACATCATAGGTCCTAGGTTTCCCTTTACAGACAGATGATGATATTCATGGAACTTGGATCGAATCTCCACCTGCATTATGATTAATATAGTTAGTGAGCTATTCTAAGTCTGTCATTTTCAATCTAGACGCTACTACTAAAATAACGACAGTATTTACATCTTTGCCGCATGTAATGAGATGGATGAAATCTGGAAAAAGAAAAAAAAAAATCTTAGCTCCTGTTTGGCCATATATTCTGGCTACTTTTTCTCAATTTTTTTTTTTTTGAATGAACTATTTATTCATGGAATATGATTAATTTTTGAAAAATTCGTTTAGGATAGTTTTTGGGTGAAAATATTTCTTTCAAATAAAATGCATGTCCAAACACAATTTCAACTTTCAAAATTTATTTTTCAACAGTTTCAAAAACTTTTTTTTTCAAATTTTAATCAACTTTATGTTCAAACGAGCACTATTGAATGGGCCTATGCGATGCCGCTAAATTAGCGGATCAAGAGGTTCCAAAGTACCGTACGGGTAAATCAAAAGAAGAAACAAAAGGTGTCTAGAGCTTTTCACATTCTTGCTTTACTAAAATGCAACTAGACAATATGTTAAACTATTTATGGTTAATCAATGAAAGAATCATCGTACTATTTAGTGAAAGTAACAGACAATGAGAATAATCGTATGTTTGTGACTTGTTCAATTTGTACAACATCGACATTTTTGGTACATATACAGTCATAACACAGATTTGGTGAACAAGTTCCAATGAACAAATATAGGACATTTGCTAATTTGGGCTGGCAACATGGTTATTTTAAAAACGAGAGTACTGATTCCTCCATATTTTAAAGGGTTAGATGTCCCATTAATATGGTAGATTGCTAATTTCGAGCTGTCAAAGATCGATGTTTTATTTAGGAAAATAGGATGTCCTATTTTGAGATTCATCATTTAATGTACTCAATTGAGACACTCGTGATAGACCTATGTTTATAATCTCGTTCTTTTCTGACAAAAGATTTATTTGCTGGTTTGGACTGTTTAATTTTGTAGCAATTGTAAAGTTAATTTTTTTTTATAATCGGAGTTGAAGACTAGCTCACTTAGTGAACTTTGTAACTTCCATATTTGAGGTGGAGGGTTCAAACCCATCAATAGCATGTGATAGAGAAAGTAAAAGCCATAAACAATTTCGAGAAAGAACCAAGTAGAATATTGGGAACACTATTAAGTAACTTCAATTTCTTCGATCGCTAGCAGGCGGCGCGTTAATGATCGATTCGGCCGGTTATTTTATAAAATTTATATCATACTAATTTTTCGGTTATTGTATTATGTATAACTAAAATTAGACTTTTCGAAACGTAAAGAAAACCAAGCAAAGACAAAGAACATATAAATTACACGAGCGAAAAGATATTAACCAAGCTAGGTCTCAAGAATAAAGTCTATAGAAGATTAAATATTCAAAAATATAAATCTAAATTATATGAAAGGAAACATATTCACAACATTGTAGTTTGCTACTCATAACCGCTAATATATTGTGTCTTGCTACTGAAGATGCTGGAAACAACTTAGTTTAAGTACAAGTAGCATAACAGGTTTTAAGAATTAGTATTTTGAATTTAATTACTTGTTAGCTTGTTACCGTTTTCATAATTTCAAGGCTCAAAGAAAAATTTAATGCTTTATTATTTTTAACTTATTATATAAATATATTTTTCACATGTAAAATTTATTCGATGCGGTTTGGTATTTTTTCGGTTTACTTTTATAAAATAAAAAACCTACCCTAATTATTGATACGGTTATAGAATTATATAAAAACCTACGAACTGTTTTAAAAAACCTAAAAATTGATTCGGTGCGGTACGATTCGATCAATTTAATCGGTTTATAAATATCCATTTACGCCCCTATAGCTAGCTAGCTTAGATACACCACTTTTCAAACAAAAACCCTCAGATTACATCTTTCATTATTATTCCCACACATCTTTGATTCTTCTTTAGCTCTCTTTTTTCAAGATCAATTGAAATTTCTCATTTTGAAGCCCAACTGAGACACTTATTTCCAAGCTAATCTCAAGTGAACCCAAACCAAATGCCTGTGGGCCTTTCATTTTGTATGGGTTACTTCTTTTTGTCAGGAATTTTTACTACTCATTCCGTTTTAATTTAGATGAAATAGTTTGATTCAATATAGAATTTTAAAAAAAAATAAAGATTTTTGGAACTTGTGGTCAAAGATTAAGGACAAAAGTTTTGTGGGGCCATGATATTTTTGTAGTTATGAAAGCTTTTCATTAAGGATAAAATAAAGAGTTTAAATTACATTATTTCTCAATTTAAAAATGTCATTTATTTTGAGACATACTAAAAAAAAATACCTCGAAACGGAAGGAGTGATAAGTATTTGTCATGAGGAAAGTGATTGAGTTTTGGGCGGAGACTTGCAAACACCGTCGCACAACTTACAAGTTACAATGTACTGTGTTTTCGATGGGATTGATGAGAATAATGAGGCCCACGTAGAAGATACTGATTGTTTAATGCATGAAAGAATCCTACAAAAATGAAAACTTACAACTAATTTCACAAAAAGCGCAACTCTCGCCTAATTGAAAACGAAGCTAGACCTCAAGCAAAGAAACTAATTAAGTAGCATTACGCGAATTGGGAACTCTGTAAACCAAGGTAGTTCTATTAGGTCAATTTATATTTAACTATGTTATTGTTATACGTACTGTAGACATATTTATTAACAACATATAAGTTGCTCTTATAAAATTATTTTTCGACGTTAATACTATTTCCTATTTAATAAAAAAAGTTTATTATTCTTAAAGTATTTAACTTTAAAATTGTATAAGATTAAAAAAAAAAAAGGTAAAGTAATACATATTTTTAAGTTGCTTGCTCCAGAAAATAATTAAAAGTGTGCATTAAATATTTTTAACGGATTTTGAAAGAAAATTGTTATATTTGCTTGAGGATACTGGATACGAGATACTTTCATTATTTCAAGTATAATTGGAAATAAGGAGTAAATCGGCAGAAAAAGCATTAAACAAAAAAATATATTTGTATACATAATGTAATTATTTTTGACAACTTTAGCTCATATACTGCGATCAATGATGTAAAGCCCAACTATTTGGGTTTATGAACTGCATCTCAAGGCCCAAACTAGCAGACTGCATATCATTTTGGGTCGTTTGCTAATTTAGGACAATTTCGAATTTTTTTGGCAACTAGCCACTTTTAATACCGGTAATTAAACATTAGTCATTATTTTAAAATAAATTAATTTTTATTCACTCTTTTGATACGAAATATTTGGTAGAGAGTTATTGTCACATTTAACTTGTTCACATAATACATGTGATATGCAACAAATTCACGTGTCCGTTTAGTTTTAACCAAAACGTAAACTATCCTCTTCCTTTTGCTTGTAACGACATTCATATAAATTGCTATTAAAAAAATATCTTTGGAAGATAATATAAACAAATTGCTACGCCTTGTTTAAGATAATATCATAATTTGTTTTCCAGAGATAATATGGGAGAGGGATCCAATTGGTTCAGCTCAAACACAAACACTATTGTTTATCCTAAAAGACAGAAAACGATTAAATTTATAAGTGGTGTTAAGAATACGTAGATAAATTGCGTTAGATTAAACAAATACAGATATAGTAAACCATGTGAGGAGGATAATTCCAGCCTTGATGAAATATCCACCCTCGATCCGGATTCACAATGGCTAGCGCTAATGAACGAGAATAAGAGCTATGCATAACAGTAAAAATAATAGAATATTGCTTTGGGATACGTGTTACAATATGTTCAATGAATAATCAAACCCTCCTTTATATAGTAGGGGAATCCCACTCTAGGTACAATTTCATAGAAGGTAAAAATCTCCTGTTTTAACTAATTACTGGATTCCCGTCGATACGTGCTGAGATCCGTGCCATAATACCCGGTTGGTCACGGATATTACGGCCTTCCGTTAATCGTGTTCGATTGTCCGATAATTCTCTCCGAAGTCTTTTGGGATGTGGACCGATCACGGGGTTATGACCTCGATATACTCGAGTGCGGAGTCGTGCTCCCGGTGCCTGCCTCGATGAGTCCCTTACCTCAATTCTGGCTCCTCGTCATCGCGTCCCTTACTCGATTTATTTTATCGGGTACCGAGCCGGCTTATGGGTGTGGTTTCACCTGTATACAAATAGTCCTCTCGTTTCCCGGAGAGTAAGTTTTACGGAAACGACGAGGAAATGACATGAGTTCTTCGATCTCTTCTTCAACACGCTGCCACACAAAACGACAAAGCAATCAAAACATCCCGTCAGTCGCGTCATAATGACCCCTAAAGCGTGTCAGCCGTCGGCAGGTCGTGCCTGAATGCGAAACGGTGCCAGCCCTTATAAATACTCCTTCCTTCGTTCATTTTTTATTTTTGGACCAAGCTTCTACCTTCGATCCTTTAAGATATTACAGTCTTCTTTCATCCCTCAATATTCTTACTTTCGTTCTTCAAGTTACAACCTTTGTTTTACCTCTCACTTAAGCCAGTGTGCTTGTTTTTGTTAGCAAGTTCTCATCCCTCATCTCCTCATTCTCCTTCATGGTTTCAAACCCTTTTAACCAGATAAAAAAAGTGCAAAAACTTCCAAGATTGTTCCCTAGAAAGATGCTCCTTCTTCTTCGCGACCGGCCACCGGCAGCCGAGCCCCCTTAAAAATGTTCGTCCCCAAGGGGTGTTCAGTCAATGACGACTTCAAGGTTGAAAAGCCCTCTTCCATTCAAGACCGATGCGAGGCGGTGTCATGGTACATCTGCTCTATTACCGAGGCCGTTCTTCCTACAGTTTGAAAGGACTGCGGCTAGGCAGATAAGGATGTAGTGATTCCCGGGCCCGATGACGATATCACTACACATGTTGAGGGATATGTAAGTGTTTACACTTATCCCTTTATATTGGAGGTGGACCCGGTCATCTTGGACTTCTGCAGGAGGTACGGCGTATGCATCGGCCAAATTCACCCATCATTGTAGAGGATCGTGATCCTCCTCCGATTATTTGTGAACAAAATCGATTCGTGCACGTTTACCATTGATCATCTGCTCCGCTTATACAGTCCCCGAATCTTCCAATGGGGGCTGATAAAGCTTGTACGCCGGGCCAGCAAAGCCCCATTTTTGAGTATCGACGAGGACCGAGATCGAGGTTGGCAAGGACGCTTTGTCAGGGTAACAATCGCCGACCTAATACCTGTCGAATGGAGGCCATTCCCCAAGAAGTGGAACGTATCACGTAAGTATAATTCCTTTTAAATGTCGATTCATGTTTTATCTTCCCTTTTCTCATCGGTGTTTGATGTGGTGCAGCCCTCACTCGAGTTCCAAACGCCATTCCTCGGCTCAAGGAGTGGATCAGAGGCATTTGTTCACAAATGCCTTATACCGAGTGCTCGTGGCGCGAGCTCTCGAAGGGCCGCTGGGAGGCCCGATCTCACGGTAAGATTCCTTTCTCTGGATAAGTAGCCTTAAACCTTCTTTTTTCATTAATATGTCCTCATGGCTTCTTTTCTCTCTTTTTTTGCAGGCTTGCCTAAGATTATCGAGCTTAGGCGCTTGGTAGGGGGTGAGGACCTACTCGACGATCCTCCTGCCTCGGGCCAGCCCGGAGCCACAGCCGGAGAGAAGAAAAGAGGAGGGCCCCGAATTCCCCGAGTTCGGAGAAGAAGAAGCCGAGGAAGAGGTTGGCTTATAAGCCAAAGGAAAGCTCCAGCTCCTGGGTGCTTGACTCGGATTTACTCTTCCGGCTCTAGGACGAGTCCGAGGAGGACGACCTTTTTGTGGCCCGTGAGCCATCCGTTCCCGAGGAACAAGTGGCAATCGAGGGGGAAACGACGGGAGCTAACCCCCCTCAAGTTCACGAGGCTCGTGCAAAGGTGAGGGTCGAGACCTCTCGAGTCGCCGGCTCCACCCCGCCCGGTGTTACAGAAATTTCAGGGTTGCCCTCGTTCACAGAGTCTATGTTCGATGAAGCCCGAGTGACGAAGGAGCGATCCAATGAAGGGGCTCATGGAGCGGACGATCCCCTCCGAAGCTTCTTTGACGGTGTAGACTCAACCGCCCTGGAAGACTTCTCCGGGTTGGGTGACTTAGAAGTGCCAAGGAAAGGTCCATCCTCGGAGGTTGGTGGGCCGAACTCGAGCCCGAGGTTGATCAACCGATTCCTCGCTCCGAGCACAGATTCCTGGCCGGAAGCGATTAGTAGTTATCACCGTCCCGGAGGATGCCCGGGTTCTTTCCGCCCCCGTCGGGGTAGCTGGCTACCTCCGGTGCCTGGTAACCGAAGAAGACCAGGCAAAGATGAACGAGATGGACGCCCCATGCTTATTCAACAAAGCGCAACAGGCGCTGAACCGGGTAAAGTGTTATCACACTCTTTTATCTTTGAATTCAGTTTTTGATGACATTAATATCTTTTCTTTTTCACATTATGCAGGCCTCGGTGCTCCACCATGAAACCTTTCTTCGGTACCAGGATGAGCTTAGCCAACTCGAGGCCGAAGTCAAAGAGATTGTTGAGAAGAGGGACATATATAAGCTTCTCAGCGAGCAAAGTGAAGGAAAAGTCAAGAATCTCGGGGCTGAGTTGGATGCGACTCAGAAAGAACATGCCGCCCTGGTGGAACAGGTTAAGATCTTTGAAGCTAATGACAACGAGTTATGTATCGCGACTAACGGTCAAAACCCGCAGGTCCTGCAGAAGCTCGATCGGATCGACCAGCTTCAAGCTGAGATGGACGAGGTTAAGGCAAAATGGACCGATTGGCTTTGGAAAAAGAGACTGTCTGGGAGCAGCTAGCCTCGACTGAAGTCCAACTTCGAGCGGCAAGGGAGAAAGCTGAGTCCCGGTCCCCAAAAATCGAAGACCTCCAGTCTCAACTGGGCTTGGCCGCTGCCGAACGAGATACCTTTGCCAAGGAGCTTAAAGCAGCTAAGTCAGTGGCGAAAATAACTAGGGCCGACGCTGAAGAGATGGTGGCCCAGTACAAAGCTGACGCTGAGGCAGCACAGGACCGCCTGAAAGTCATTGTTGAATAAGTGAAGTGGCAGTCTCGAAGCGAGGCTCTCGAAGAAGTTCATGCCCGATTTTTGACCTATTGCTCGAGATCGAAAACGCTAAGAGGCTCGAGGCCGAGGCCAAGAAGTTGGCCATACCCCGAGGATGACGAGAGTTCTGAGGGTTCCGGTGGATCTGAGGGCTGAGAAGATCCCGATGGCCCCGGTGATGAGGCAGGCTCCGGCGAAGATCGGACTTAGGTGCCTTGCAGAATTTTCTTCATTTTATATATATATATATATATATATATATACACACACACATACAAGGCTCTTTCTTTTTCCCCTTCGACAATTTCAAGTTTGTTTCTTTTGGGTTTTTCTTTACGATTGCAAAGAATAAAAATGCCTTGGCACGTAGTAATAAGGTCTTGTTTGAAGGTTTGAACAAAGCTTGTTCTCGATATAATTTTGTTTAGAACTCGTGGGGGCTTGGTATGACCGGAAGCTTTCCCCAAAGTGCTTATTTAGAAGATTTTAGATTATAATTTTGCCGAGGATAACCTTTGAACCGGTTTGGAAATTTTGAAGGTCTTATGTTTTGGTTACGGGTTTCGGATGTCTCTGAGCCGTTTCTAGGATGGCCTAGATTTTTAAGTTCGGGTATTGCCCAATAGGCTTATTACCCCGGGCTTCAACACCCGAGCCATCCGGGCTTGCCCAGGACGACAGTCCCCGAATGTGGGTGGCCGTAGCCTTTAAAATTTGGGCACTCTCTAATAGGTTTTTGTGCCCCCGTGCTTCGACAGACCAAGCTATCCGAGTTTGCCTTGGACGACAGTCCCTGAGTGGGGTGATCTCTTGGATCCGAATAGAGGTGGCCCTTGGGCCCGATGTTTTTAAGGAACAAAATATAGTAGTTTTTAAGAGACAAAATATGTATCTGCAAGGTAAAAACTTTCTTTCAGTTCTGTGCACGACATACAAGATGGAAAATGTGTACAAGCTTTGTGTTATGGCTTAAGTGGTCTATGTGACACGGTTCATTTGACCGTTTGGCCCTTATAATAAATCTTATCCACCAAGCCCAGACTCTTGGGGCACAAAGTTTCCTTCCTTGCTAAAATCATTATCAAGGGTGATAGCCCCCAGTATTCGAGGCCGGTTATAGAGAGGGCTCGAATACTGTTGATGTGACCCTTGACTCCGGTTCATAGCCAGTTTTCAATTCTAAGTTAGCACAATCTATTGTTGCCTCGTTAAAAACCTTGCCGAAAAACCCATTTGGGACAAAACCGGTTCAAGGGAAAAAGAGTGTAACACGTCCTTTTAGGCCTAATAACTGCATCAATCTTTGGCCGTTGCCTGCAAATGTTTGTTCAATTCGTAATATAGGTAAAGAAAAGAATGAATGGGGTCGTACCTTAGCAGTAGTACCGTTTTAGGTGGGTCACGTTCAAGTTGTTCGGTAGTCGCTCACCATTCCCTGCTTCGAGTTTGTATGATCCTCTGCCGGTGATCTCGATATTCGATATGGACCTTCCCAATTCAGTCCCAGCTTGCCTTCGTTCAGGTTCCGGGTGTTCACTGTCATTTTTCTCAACACCAAGTCCCCGATATTAATGTGTCAAACGTTGGCTCTCTGGTTGTAATACCTTTCGACCCGTTGTTTTTGGGCAGCCAGCAAACGAGGGCAGCCTCGCGCCTTTCATCTAGCAATTCCAGGCTCATTTTCATGGCCTCGTCGTTTCATTCTTTGGATGCGTATCAGAACAAGGAGACTCAATTCTCCTACTTCGATTGGTATTAGCGCTTCGGCATCGTAGACCAACGAGAAACGGGTGGTCCCGGTACTAGACTTTGAGGTCATTTGATATGCCCATAAGACTTCGGGCAAAATTTTCTTCCATTTTCCTTTAGCGTCGGTCAACCTCTTCTTAAGATTTTTGAGTATGGTTTTGTTCGTAACTCCGCCTGCCCGTTCCAACTAAGGTGATAGGGTGTTGATAGGATCATTTTGATCTTATGGTCCTTGAACAATTTACTCACTCACTACCGAAGAATTGCTTCCCATTGTCACACACGATCTCGGCCGGCATTCTGAACTGGCATATTATGTGGTCTCAAATGAAGTCAATAACTTCTTTCTCTCTGACTTTCTCAAATGCCCGAACTTCCACCCATTTAGAAAAATAGTCGGTCATAAATATATGAATTGAGCCTTACCGGGTGCCCATGGCAGGGGGGCAACAATGTACATTCCCCATTTCATGAATGGACAGGGTGACAAGACCGAATGTAGTAGCTCCACGGGCTGATGAATCAACGGTGCATGTCTCTGACATCGGTCGCATTTTCGCACGAACTTCTTTGCGTCTTTTTCCATGTTGATCCAGTAGTATCTGGCTCTGATTATCTTACAAACCAATGATTCGGCACCCTAATGATTCCCCTAGGTGCCTTCTTGAACTTCCCTCAAAATATACTCGGTATCTCCGGGTCCAGACATATGGCGAGTGGGCCATCGAACTTTCTCCTGAATAGGGTGTTGTTTTTGAACAAGCTAAACCTAGCTGCCTTCGTGCACAGAGCTCTCGATTCTTTAGGATCCAAGGGCCGCTTTCCGGTCTTCAGGTAATCTATATACTTGTTTCTCTCCAGTCCCAGGTTAAGCTTGTCGAGTTTATCTCAGCGTTGCCTTCTTCCACTACCGATTTCATGAGTTGTACGACCGTTCACGAGTTGAATTCATCGTCATCAACCGACGATCCTAAGTTGGCAAGAGCATCGGCTTCGCTATTTTGATCCGACATACATGTTGCAAAGTCCATTCCTTGAACCGATGTAACATCAGTTATAGTTTTTCAGGTACCTTCGCATTCGCTCCTCTTTGACTTCGAGCGTTCCATTGGCTTGGTTCACCACAAGGACGGAATTGCACTTAGCTTCAATCACTTGGGCCCCCAGGCTTTTAGCTAGTTCGAGACCTGTAATCATGGCCTCATATTCGGCCTCATTATTAGTCAATTTTACAGTTCTAAAATATTGTCTAACTACATTACCCGTCGGTGGCTTCAACACGATGCCAAGTCCGGACCCCTTTGCGTTCGAGGCACCGTACGTAAAGAGGGTCCAGATTTCAGAGGAGGTCTCCGAGTTCAACAACTCCTTCTCGACCTCTGGTATTAGGGCTGGTGTGAAGTCGGCCACGAAGTCTGGCAAAATGTGAGATTTGATGGCGGTTCAGGGTCGATATTCAATATCATACGCGCTAATTTTCACGGCCCATTTGGCCAATCGTCCCGAGAGTTCGGGCTTATGCATTATGTTCCTCAAGGGGTAAGTTGTCACGACCCATATGGGATGGCATTACAAATACGGTTTTAACTTCCTAGAGGCACTTAGCAAAGAGAGCGCCAATTTTTCCAGGTGAGGATACCTAGTTTTGGCCTCGCCCAGAGTCCTGCTAACATAGTAAATAGAAAACTGCGTACCTTCTTCTTCCCGGACTAGGACTCCACTTACCGCTATCTCGGATACCGCTAAGTATAGGTACAACTATTCATCTGCCTTCGGAGTATGAAGCAAAGGCGAGCTCGAAAGGTACTTGAGTTCTTCCAAGTCTTGCTGACACTCCGGTGTCCATGAGAAATTATTCTTCTTCTTCAATAACGAGAAGAACCGATGGCTCTTGTCGGAGTACCTTGAAATAAATCGGCCTAACGCGGATATGCGCCTGGTTAGCCTTTGAATGGCCTTGACATTGTCCACCACGGTAATGTCCTATATGGCCTTGATTTTATCGGGATTGATCTCGATTCCCCGATTAGACACCATGAATCCGAGAAATTTCCCGGACCCAACTCCGAATGCGCATTTCTCCGGGTTCAACTTCATATTGTATTTCTTCAATATGTTTAAGGTTTCCTGCAAATGCTTCAAATGGTCCTCTACTCGCAGGGATTTAACTAACATATCGTCAATGTAAACCTCCATTGTTTTTCCTATTTTTTCTTCGAACATTCGATTTACTAGGCGTTGGTAAGTGGCACCGGCGTTGTTTAGTCCGAATGGCATTACGTTATAGCAGTAGAACTAAGTGATGACGGACGTTTTTTCCGGGTCGCACGGGTCCATCCAAATTTGGTTGTACCCGGAATAGGCATCGAGAAAGCTAAGGATCTCGTGGTCGGCCGTCGCATCGATCATGTGATCGATGTTGGCAAGAGGGAAAGAGTCCTTAGGGCAAGCCTTATTCAAGTCTTTGTAGTCTAATCCCGGTATTTAACCTCCCGGATGGACCCTATTTTAAGGAGTTTAGATACCTCGTCTTTGATGAATGCATGCTTGACTTCGAACTGAGGCCTCCTTTTCTATTTGACCGGGTGGAACTTCGGATCCAAGGCTCAGCTTATGGGCAGTTATCTCCGACAAGATCCTTGTCATGTCGAGGTGGGACCAAGCGAACCAATCTATGTTAACCATAAGGAATTTAATGAGTTTTTTCCTGAGCTCGGGATTTAACCCCGTGCCCAGGTATACCTTACAATCGGGCAGGTGCTCGATCAATATGACTTGCTCCAGTTCTTCGACCGTTGATTTGGTGGCGTAGGAATCATCAAGGACTATGAAGGATCTGGGAACTTCGTAGTCGTCGTCCTCATCCGTCCACTGCTTCTTCGGTCCGATCGGGGCCGGTGTCGGTGATTGCTATTTGGTCCCTTCCTTGCGATCGAACTCGGATCCTTTGGTGTAGAAAGTGTGGATATCGGGACCACCTCATCGACTGCGAACATCTCCTTTGCGGCCGGTTATTCTCTGTAAATTGCTTTAATCCCTCCTAGCATTCAGAATTTCAACGCTTGGTGCAGTGTCGAGGGCACAACCCTCATGTTGTGAATCTACGGCCTCCCTAAACAGAGCGATGTATCTCATATCTTCTTCGATCACATAGAACTTTGCTTCCTGAATGGCTCCGGCGGTATTTACCCGTAGTGTTATCTCCGTTTTAGTGATCTCACATGCCATGTTGAATCCATTTAGAACCCGGACTGCTGGCACTATTTGGTCTTGTAGACCCAGCTGCTCTACGACTCTCGATCTGATGATATTGGCCGAGCTACCTGGATCAATTAACACACGCTTAACTCGAGATTTATTTATGAGTACATATATTACCAGTGCATCATATTGTGGCTGCACGATGCCTTCAGCGTCCTCGTTGTTGAAAGATAAGGTTCCTTCTGGCACGTAATCTCGAGTCTGTTTTTCTCTAGTGATGGACACTTTGGTACGCTTTAACATCGGCCCTTGGCGGACGTCGACCCCATGATCATGTTAATGACGTGCCGAGGTTCCTCCTGCTCGATCTGCTTATTAGAGTCCCTATTCCAGAAATGGGTTTTGGCTCGATCGCTCAAGAAATCTCGGAGATGTCCGTCGTTGAATAACTGGGCTAATTCCTCTCTCAATTGTCGGCAATCTTCCGTTCTGTGGCCGCGAGATCCGTGATACTTAACACATTAGGATGGGGCCCTTTGGGCTGGATCGGACTGTAGAGGTCGAGACCGCTTGGTTTCTTTGATGCGTCCGATGGCAGATACGATGGCAGCAACATCGACGTTGAAATTGTACTCCGATAACTTTGGCGCTTCCTTAGGCCCGATGGGCCTGTCGAAACCGCTATTGCTCATGAGTCCCCGGTTATTTTGACCTCGATCGCTTCTCCTTTTACTTCTCACAGGCCTTTGTTCCAGACCCATTACCTCTTCGGTCCCCTTTGTATGGTTGATACCGATCCCTATTTGATCTCAGTTCACGATCAATGTCTCTTTTGGGTCTGTCGATAGCTTGGACGGGATAAACGAACCCGGAAGAGGCCCCAAGATGATCATCTTCGACCCTAATTTTTTATTAATACCGATTTTGTACGTCAGCCCAAGTTACAGCTAGATATTCTACCAGATTTTGCTTCAACTACAGTGAAGCCAATGAGCTTTGAGTATTGAAACCTTGGGTGAAGGCCTGAATGGCCCAATCGTCTACGATCGGAGGCAGGTCCATTCGTTCCTCTTGAAACCGGACATGAATTCCCCGAGCATCTCAATCTCTCTGTTTCACTCTAAAAATGTCCGACTTCCTAGTCTCGACCTTGATGGCACCGGCGTGTGCTTTCACGAAGGAGTCTGCAAGCATAGCAAACGAGTCAATATAATTAGGGGGTAAGTTGTGATACCATATCATAGCTCCCTTCGACAAAGTTTCCCCATATTTTTTCAGCAGGACGGACTCGATCTCATCATCCTCTAAGTCATTCCCTTTGATGGTGCAGAGGTCACATGCTCATTTGGGTCGGTTGTTCTGTTGTACTTAGGAATCTCGGGCATGCAGAACTTCTTCGGGATTAGCTTCGGAGCTGCGCTTGGAGGAAAAGGTTTTTGAGCAAACTTCTTGGAATCCAGGCCCTTCAATATCGGTGTTGCCCCTGGGATTTGTTCGATCCTGAAATTGTAGGTTTCCACCTTTTTGTCATTGGCTTCGAGTTTCTTTTCTCCCGATTCTACCCGTTTTGTTAGTTCCTCGAGCATTTTTATGATCTCGGGGTTAGTCCCCAGTTCGGCACCACTCGGCCTCTCCATGAATGGTTCGTTTCTGCGAGCAATTTTCCGAGCCGGCTTGGGCTCAACCCTGCTAGGGGCGCGGCTCTGGTTCTGCAATTGTGTTATCGCTGTATGTTGAGCCTGTAGCATTTTGAAGATTACTCACGTGGTGATCCCATCTCCTTCGCAATCGTGTGTATTTTGGACTACCGATCGGACTCCCCCGCGGACGTTGTTCTCAGGATCGGTAGGCAAATTCGCATTGATGGCCACCTGTGAGTTAGCATCGATTGGTCCGCGGCCGGAACTCCGTTGGGTTTGACGGGGGGCACCTCATTACTGGGTACCATATCGTTGTTCTCTCCATGATAATTGGGATCAGCATCCATGTTTAGAGGGGCAGATTGGGAGTTCGGCATTTTAAACTTTGGCCTGAAATTAAAGACACTTCAAAGAACAACAGTAAAATAGGGTGTGTTATGAAAATTTATATCAAATTGCCACTATTATCCTTAGCCCCATGGTGGGCGCCAAACTGTTTACCCTAAAAAATAGATAACAATTAAATTTGTAAATGGTTTTAAGGATACGTGGACTAATTTGATACAAAAGATAAATTGCGTTAGATTAAACAAATAAAGATATAATAAATTCAAACCACGTGAGGAGGATAATTTCAGCCTTGATGAAATATCCACCCTCGATCCGAATTCACAATGGCTAGCACCGATGAACGAGAATAAGAGTTATGAATAATAGTGAAAATAATAGTATATTACTTTGCGATGCATGTTACAATGTGTTCAATGAATAATCAGACCCTCATTTATATAGTAGGGGAATCTCACTCTAGGTACAATTCTATAAAAGGTAAAAATCTCCTGTTTAACTAATTACTAGATTCCCTTCGAACGTGCCGAGATCCGCGCCGTAATACCCCGTTGGTCACGGATATTACGGCCTTCCGTTAATCATGTTCGATTGCCCAATAATATTCTCCGAAGTCTTTTTGGATTTGGACCGATCTCGGGATTATGGCCGATATACTCGAGGGCGGAGTCGTGCCCCCGGTGCTTGCCTCGATGAGTCCTTTACCTCGATTCTGGCTCCTCGTTATCGCGTCCCTTACTCATTTTATTTTATCGTGAACCATGCCGGTTTATGGGTCCGGTTTCACCCGTATACAACTATGGATTGTCTTTATTAAATTATAATGCTTAAGAAAGAGTAACCAATTTCTTTATATATTTATATATATATATATATTTATATATATATATATATATATATATATATATATATATATATTATGAGAATATTTTCAAAAGACAAAAGAATACTATTATAGTTATAAATGAAAGCACTTAGCCCTGAGTAGAAAACTGAACACTTTAGAATAGCCTAGTACAACTTTCATTTGTTGTATCCTGTTTGGAAGAATGCTATGCATTTATGTGGGAAATTCGATATTTTTCTTACATTATGAAGGAATATGTGGTGTTCTACTTAGAATATTCCTTGACTGGCAAAACAATATTTGTCAATATCTCAATTTTAATGAACTAGTCCATGATGATCAATTCGAGAAAATCGTGCCACGGCCTTAAGTGAGTATAAAGGAGAAAAGGGAGCAAGTAGGAAACAAACAAAGGAATTAGCAGCTAGCCTCGTAGGAGGTGTGTTGATTAAGCGCTAGAGATCACGGTCACCTTTATATATGGATTTGGTCTCTTATGTGGTCTTTCATGATTGACATGTTAAGAAATCGAATTCGAGCCTATTGGAAAATAATTCAAAGTTGTAATGGAAAACTTTAATTGTTTAGAATTTAGTTTATTTAATTCATGTTTAAATAGAATTTATAGACATAATTAATATAAGAATAAGTTTTTTTATTTTTAGTTAAAATAGGTTTCATACTATTATAAATAGGGATATTAGTAGTTTATTTTATACGTGGATACAAATATTTTTCCTTCATATTGGTATCAGAACTTCTGTGATCTTGGAAGAAAATCAAGTAGCTTTTGCTGCCAGCGGGCGGCGCTAGTCAATATGTGCCGCCTGTCTGGCCATTCAATATATTGAAAAGCGTCATGAAAATGATATATGCATGAGAAAAACAAAATTGTTCAAGGAGACACTAGCATATATGGCACAGGAGGAACAAAGGTCTTCTCTAAAGGTATGAAAGAGGTGGATTAAAAATAAAATTGTAATATTGCAAGTTTAAAGGGATGCAAGCAATTTTACACAAGAGGAAGAAACTCTTATCTAAAAGTTGGAGAGAGGTTAAAAAAACGAAGTTGGAAGTTGATTATACGTGATTTAACAAAAATAGAGTGTTAGTGACAAAGTGCATCAACGATAGTTGAGATAGGTGCTTCAACAAAATTGAGTGTTGGTGACAAAATGCATCAACGGAAGTTGAAGACAAGTGCTTCAACAAAATTGGTTGTTGGTGGCACATCAAGGAGGGTTGGAGACATGTGCTTCAACAAAAGTAAAAGTTGGAGAGAAATGCTCCAACACACAACGAAAAGTTAGATATATGCAACTTTGAATTAGGGAAAAATGTTGGAAACTAATTCAAAGTTGTAGTAGGAAACCTTAATTATTTAGAATTTAGTTTATTTAATTCATATCTAAATAGGATTTGTAGACAGAGTTAATATAGGAATAGGTTTTTCTATTTCTAGTTAAAATAGGCTTCATACTATTATAAATAAGAATATTAGTAGCTTATTTTATATATAGAGATTTGTGAAGAATTGTAGAGATCATTCACAAATTTATAATAAAATATTTTTCCTTCGGAGCCAATTGTTATATATTGTACTCAATAAATTAAAATTCGTTGTTCGATCAAGCACATTCACATTGTTCAGATCGTGATTGATTTGAACTTCTTTTGTTGGTTGGGACTAGAGATGTTCAAGATGTGATATAAATCGATCCAAAACTATTAAATAAACTGATATTTCTTTGAGTTTGATTTGGTATTATATTCTTAAAAATCGATAATATTTGATTTGGTTTGAGTTTTAGAAAGTAGATCGGAAGAAAAAATCATAGAAATCGGCAAATTATACACGTAATCTTTGTTATGTACGATATGTCAATTTTTATGAATAATATTTAATATTTTGTATTTCATCAAATTTTATTTGTACTATCAATTTTATCTGTAATAGGCTAATGGACTTTAGGCCTTAAGTCCATTTCGTAGTAAGCCATGAATCCAAACATATTTATGTACAGAACAACTACACATGAGATTTTTACCTAGACATTTTTTGTTTGTATTTCTTATAAACTTTATTCACGTGATTAACAGTTTATAAATCTCAAGATATTTTCTCAATATCCAAGGAAATTATAGCCATCAGAAAAAGAGGGTAATAAAGGATTATAAGCTGGGAAAGGAGGAAATTCTTTTTCTGATTGCAAGAAGAAGAAAAAAGAAAGAAAAATACCATTAATTTTCTTAAAAATCGATAAATCGAACAAAATCGAACCATGAACACCCCTAGTCAAGACACTAATATAATACTCATAAACATATTTTTAAGGCGGAATACCTAAATACCCCTAAACTTGACACGTTTTATCTAGGTCCCCTTAAATTTTATCTAGTTCTAATTATCCCTTATACTTGGTATTTTCATAGTCTTTAACCCCTCAAATAGCCACCAGACATAGAAAGTGAGTTCACATGTTCTCTGGCGCGTGAGAATGAAAAATAACAGCCACGTCTATTTATATTATATTAAAAGTACGAAGGCTCTTATCAAAATGTCGTTTGTCCATTTTACCCTTTAAAATATAATTTATTCTGGACAAAATAGTCATTTAATTATCTTTTTAATATTTAGAAGTTTTAATTCAACTAAAATTTTTGATTATTAAATTTTTCTTATTTGAACTACGTGAGAAATCATAATATTTTTGAAATTTTATATTCCATTACGATTTTAGCTTATATAAAAACTACAAAACATGGACAGTCAAAAGACAATATAAATATGATAGTTTGAATTATCACAAAAAACAATTCTTTCCCTCGTGATTTTATAGTTAAAGACTTACTTTTTACCAAGAAAATTTCATAATCCTAACAGTAATATATTCACAATCTCAAGGACGATATCAAATATAAACCCTCTATTTAACCGTAATAATATTTCTATTGTCAATCGGTAATAGGAAAAAAACTAATGTTAACAAGTATGATGCTATTCATATTCTTATAAAAAAATTTTAAAATATTTAGAGTTTGAAATCTGGTTATTAAAATTTTTCTTATTTGAATTATGTATGAAGACCTAAAATTTAGAGCTTTAAAATCAATCAACATTTTACTTTATATGAATATTTTCCTTATTCCATCTTTATAACATAATTATAACTTCTTCATGTTACTTTTCCTAATATTTGGTGACTTAAATTTGATAAATGGACCTTGGGCCTAACTCAAGACTTCAAATCCCACCGATGTGGGACAACTTAACACACTACCTCACGCCCAGGCCTGCACTCTGGAGCGTGGACAACATAAATGGGTGCCCAATATCGGTAACAATAATTGGAATGGGCCTGGCTCTGATATCATGATAAATGGACCTTGGGCCTAACTCAATCCCAAAAGCTAGCTTATGAGACGAGGATTGTCCAAGACCATATAAGGAGACCAAAGACTTCAAATCCCACCGATGTGGGACAACTTAACAAAATTAACTAAAGTTTATTTATTAAATTTTCATTATTTACAAGAGTTATAAATCCCACACGAAGTTAGGAAAAGCAACAAAATCCTGCCAATGTTGATACGAAGTACTCTTACAAAGGTGTACTTGTTTAAATATAGTAACTATTATTATTATTTAAATATTATTTGATAATCTATTTTGGAGCATGTCCCAAAGACTAGACACTAAATAATAATACATGAAGCAATCCGGTTGCTCAATAAAAATATCGTTCGATATGTGGAAATCTCACATTGATATGTAACTGTAATTTTGATGTGTCTGTCTAGAAACTAGAAAAATTATAAAAATATACTTATCTTCAATTTCTTCCAAATTAATGAACTAAAAATATTCAAGCATACTTGATAGTACAAAAAATAATCAAATCACTTTTTGTTGTATACATATTAAAATAATATTTGTTAGAAGGTAAAATATGTTATGAACATTAATATTATTTTAGTAACCATGAAGTATATGTCTACATGATTGATTGCCCCATGCGATAATAAAAATTAATATACCTAAAATTCATTATGAAATTGAAAGCTATCAAAAAGACCTTATATTCAATCGACTAAACAATAAGCTTATAGTAGTCTACTTAAACAACCAAAAAGAAGACTATTTGCATATAAGAGAATAGTTTTAACTTTTTATAGGGAGTTGTGCAATGTTTTATTATTTTTATTAATTAAGAATGCGAGCCATCAATTTTTTTTGGCTTCAAAACTAAATTGAAACAGTAATAATAAAAGGGTATAACTCAAACGCATCTTTTAAATATCATGTTATGTTTTTATTAAAAAGTTTATTCTCATTAATATTGAGTACATGCACAACGCACAACGCACGTACATATATACTAATTGTTCTAATAATGTGACAATACAGATTAAAATACTATTTTCTTTACTTTTTAGCCATTTCAACGACTATTTCTTATATTCTTCAATATATCTTCTCTTCTACTAAAGTACAATTACTGATTTTTCTTCTTTTCTCTCTTTTTCTTTGTATCGTCTCTTTCTTTATTAGATAATATTTCTAGTCTTAGTTATTGGTTGCCTCTGTTAGTGGGTTACTCTTTTCCTTTGGAGTTAGTTACGGTGATGAATTGATAGGAAAATTTATTTTCCTGAGCAAAAACTCAGATTTTCTAACTACCTAGACCCAAACTAAAAGTCACCGGAGAGGGGTCAGAACAACGAGCTTGGGAAATCGTCTGAGGAAAACCCTAAAATTTCTCTAACAAATATAAAAGATTGTCTCCTTTGAGACCTAGAAACTGAGAAAAATATCGACGCTTTGTAACTTTTAGTTTGGGTTTGTTTTTTCTTTTTCTTTTTACTCCAGATTATCACAACAACAACAAACACAGTGTAATCCCACATGTAGAATTTGAGAAGGGTAGTGTGTATGCAGATCTATCCCTATATTGTAGAGGTAGAGAGGCTGTTTTCGATAAACCCTCGGCTCTTTCTTTTTACTCCAGATTAAATTATTTAAGTGAGATAATTAAAAAGTTATATTTGCCAATGCGGGCAGCCACATCAACTGTTATTCCAATCTGGTGGGCGTGTGATTATACTCTTATAAGTTGATATGGTTTGAGGGGTAGAGACTATGAAGAAAACCAAGTACATGGGGTAATTACGACTAGGTATAATTTAACAACAATAACAATAACAAATTCAGTCTAATTTCACAAGTAAGGTCTAGGAGAATAGTGTGTACGCAGACCTTATTTGATAAAGTAGAGAGGCTATTTCCGCTAGGCTCTCAGCTCAAGAGAAGTGAAGAAGAGAGAGAGAGAAGAAGGGGAAGAAGAAAAAGAAGAAGGAAAACAAGAAAAGGAAAGGAGAAGAAAAATAAAAAGAAGAAGATGAAAAGGAAGAAGTAGCACAAAAAAATAACGACAGAAAAATATGATAGCTCAAGCAACTGAAATAACGGGGTATAAATAAAGCTCTAAGAATGTGAAAATACAAGAGTGCTACTAATACCACTGGTAAGGAAAGAGGAAACTCACAACTACCAACTAACCTTCTACCCTAATTCTCGACTTCCACATCGTCTTATCCAGAATCATGTCCTCAGTAAGCTAAAGCAGAGCCATGTCCTGGCTAATCACCTCTCTCCAATACTTCTTAGGCCTACCCCTACCTCTTCCAGACCTGCCATGGCCAATCTCTCACACTTCCTAACATGGACATGAATGCTTCTCTGTCAGAACCATCTCAGCCTCGACTCCCCCATCTTGTTCTCCATGGGGGCCACTCTCACTTTGTCCCGAATAACCTAATTCCTAATCTTATCTCTCCTGGTATGTCCACACATCCATCTCAGCATCCTCATTTCTACTACTTTCATATTCTAAACATGAGAGTTTTTTGACTGGCCAACACTTAGCCTCATATAATATAGTTGGTCTAACCACCACTCTGTAGAACTTATCCTTAAGCCTTGGTGGCATATTCTTATAACATAAAACACCGAACATGAGCTTCCATTTCATCCACACCTGCCCCAATACGATGCGTGTATCCTCGTCAATCTCTCTGTTACCTTGGATTATAGACCCGAATACTTGAAATTACTTTTCTTGGGGATAACTTGAGTATCAAGCTTCACCTCCATGTCCGCTACGTGAATCCCATTACTAAATTTACACTCCAAGTATTCTATTTTCGTCCGGGTTAATTTGAACTCCAGGGTGTGTCTCCAAGCCTCCAGGCTTGCGTTAACCCCGCCTTGCGTATCGTCAATAAGTACTAGGTCATTGGCATATAATATGCACCATGAAACCTCCCCCTAAATATATCGCGTTAGCACATCCATCGCCAAGGCAAATAAAAACGGGCTAAGAGCCGATCCCTGGTGCAACTCTATTAATAGTGGTAAGTGTTTCCAGTCACCTCCCGCAATCATCACCCAAGTCTTACCACCATCGTACATATCCTTAATGACCCTAATGGGCGCTACCGGAACACCGTGAACCTCCAAATATCTCCACAGAATCTCCCTTGGTACTTTATCGTGTACGTTTTTTCTAGGTCAATGAACACCAGATGCAAGTCCTTCTTCCTCTCCCCATACTGCTCCATCGATCCCCTCATTGGATAAATAGCTTCCATAGTCAAATTTTTCGGCATGAAGCTGAATTAGTTCTCAAAAATAGACACACTCATCCTCACCCTGGCTTCTATCACCCTCTCCCAAACTTTTATAGTGTGACTCATAAGCTTGATATCACTATAGTTGTTGAAATTTTGGATATCACCCTTGTTCTTGTACAAAGGAATTATCTTACTCCACCTCCGTTCTTAGGGCATCTTCTTTGTTCTAAAAATGACGTTAAGTAACCCGGTAAACCACTCCAAGCTTGTTCAACCCGCGTTCTTCCAGAACTCCACCGAGATCTCGTCTGGCCCAATCGCTCTATCACTATTCACTGCTCATCTTACGCATCGCTCCTTCAAACCTCATGAACTTAACATGCCTATAATACCCAAAATCACGTCGACCCTCCGCATGCTCCAGCTCGCCCAGCACAATACTCATGTCCTCCTCCTCGTTCAACAGTTTATAGAAATAAGCCTGCCATCTCCGTCTAATATGTGCCCCTTCTATCAATACTTTACCGTCCTCGTCTTTGATGCACTTCACTTGGTCTAAGTCACGGACCTTCCTCTCCCTTACCTTGGCCAATCGGTAAACTTCTTATCCCCACCTCTGCCCCCCAGTTTCTCATGCTAGCATCCAAACGCAACATTCTGAGCCTCCGTAATCGCTAACATCTCTTTCTTTGCCTTCTTATAACACTTCAGATTCGTTATTTTCTCCCCCTCGTCAATGCTCTTTATTAGCTTCAAATAAGCCGCTTTCTTGACTTCCACTTTACCTTTGACCTGCTCATTCCACCACCAATCCTCTTTGTGTCCCCTAGAGTAACCATTCGAGATCTCTGAGACCTCTCTAGCATCTTCCCTAATGTAATTGGCTGTCATAGTCCACATCCTAGTCGCGTCCCCACTACTCCTCCAGGTCCCAAAAGCCAGCAACCTCTCCCCAACTATTGAGCTTTGTCCTTGGTCAAGTTTCCTCACTTAATCTTGGGTTGACTGCACACCGCCCTCCTTTTCCTTTTGATCTCCAAGACCATTACCAGGAGTCTATGCTGGGTTGTGAGATACTCACTCGGGATGATCTTGCAATCCACACATAGACCTTTATCACACTTCCTGTAGAGAAGGTAATTGGTCTGGGTCTTGGTCACTGAACTTCGAAAGATGACCAGGTGCTCTTAAATTCGCTATCACCAAATGAAAAGCTCTAGCAAAATCTAACAGTGAAGTACCTCCCTTGTTTCTATCTCCAAAACTGAACCCGCTATGCACATCGTCACAACCCTTAGTAGTAGCCCCAATATGATCATTGAAATCTCCTTCAATGAAAAGTTTTTCGGTGTGTGGAGTACTACGCACCACCTCGTCCAAATCTTTCCAGAACTGCCTCTTGACCTCCTCGTCCAAGCCCACTTGAGGGGCATAGGCACTAATCACATTTAAAGTAAGCCCTCCAACTACAAGCTTAATAGCCATTATCCTATCATTTACCCTCCTAACATCGACCACTAGCTCCTTGAGATCCCTATCAAAAAAATATCTATCAGGGGTTCTTGCCCCTAACGCCTCCTGAGTACCACAATTTAAATCCATCTACATCCCGAGCCTTAGTACCCACCCATTTTTTCTAATGGACACACACTATGTTTGATCTTCCTCTTATGTAAAATCTTACCTAACTCTATAGATTTTCCCGTCAACGTCCCTATGTACCAGAACCCAACTCTCATCTTTGAGGTTCCCTTATCCCCCTTCCCACCCTTGCCCAACCCCCACCACCCGAGGACATGCCCTAACTCTCACATCTTTCACTACAACCATTATAGTCCAAGGGCTTCTAAGTAAATGCTACTACTCGACGAGCAAAGAGCTAACACAAAAGAATATCAAATAAGAATATGAAAACTTAAAAACACAAAGGCGCTAATATGAGTACAGTAAAGCAAGCAAGTGCTAAAGCAAATAATCTACCTAAAGATACAAATACGACAGGCAAGTCGGATAAGCCAAAGAAGACAACAAGTACTAACTGAAACCTACTACCGGATCTAATAAAAAAGGCGACGAGACAACCAACGGTCTAAAGTTAAACCAAGGCAAGTAAGACAAAATAATCGGAGACGTAGAAGACAGGAAATAACAATTCAAGAAAGATGGAACCTGGACGTTAACCGGAGATGTGAGGCGCTGCTGCCAGAAAAGTGCCCCCGAATGGAATGTCGCAGGGAAGAAATGGGCTCACCGAATAATTGACCGTATTAGCCGGATCTCGTCGTGACTGGTAGGACCAACTCGGCTGGTGGTGATGACCCCCAGTCGGGGAAGCTTTGTTGTAACCCTATTGACTGGATACTCACGCGCCGGCGTGATTGGATTCCACAGAAAAATTCCTGGTCGCTTGGTCCTGTTTTGCTGCACACGCCCGTAAACACGCACACATACGACATTGGGGGGGGGGGATGGAGAGAGAAGAGAGAAGGTTGTCGCTGGTGCTGGGATGTTCGCCAGTGACGGGCAGAAAGAATAGAAAAAAAGGAAAAGAAAAGAAAAAGGGGAAGAATAGAGAGAGGGGAGAGAGAGGAGAGAAGTGAAGTGACTTACCTGTTGGAGCCGATGGTTGCCGGCGTTTGGCTAGGTCACCGGCATGAGTGACTGTTGGAAGACGCGCCAAGTTTAGGGGGTCTTTAGGTATTCTGCAATCTTTTAAATTATCTAACTTGTAGATCCCAATAATATGGACATCTAATTCTTTAACAGAACTGGAATATGGCAAAAGAAAATTTATTGCATAAATAAGGATCAATTGATCATAATCAATAACATTTTACTTTATGAGATTAAGGGTTAGTTTGGTACGACGGAAAATATTTTTTTAAAAATATTTTTTAATTTTTTTATATTTGGTTAGCTTAAATATTTTAAAAAATATTTGCTTTATGAATTCATTTTCCTCCAATTGGAGTAAAATCAAGAGAAGGGAAAATATTTTTCAAAACTGCTTCTCAACCTATCCCACCCCTATTCCCTATCCCCACCAACTCCCACAC
>MCJB01049834.1:6224-26150 GCA_002018475.1 Nicotiana obtusifolia
CCCCCCCCCACAAACACCACCACCACCACAAAAGAAAAAGAAAGCTAAAGGTGATAACTGGACAAAACTTTCCTCATTAGTTTGTTCCGAGCCAATAACCAATCAGAATATTAGGAGATGACCATCTTTTACTTGCGATAATATATACAACCTCTAAAGTAAAAGTATCGATACAAACTGATTTTGAAAATGACTGAGAAGACACAAAAGAAAAAGAGTCGAACTTTATTTCACTTAAAGTTCTCATTTCTGCCTCTCCTTTATCACCAATCTTTCTCCAGCTTATTAGTTTGAGCCACCAATTTGTGTCTGTTGCCCTTAGTCATGATTTCACCCTTAAACAATAAACTGGGTAGGCGAAGTAAAATGTTATTGACAAGAACACCACTAAGTTGGTACTAGAAGTGTACAGAAGTTCTCATGGACCAACTCTTTTAGTAAGTAAGGAGTCTACAACGTCTACTGCTCCAATCCATTGCCAAAGTTACAAAAGTTCTGCCCAGGATGTTTACAATGCTTATACTGTCTTTACTCAACTGATTTATCTTTCAGAGGATCTAGTCAAGATTGGAATTAGGGTAAAGTGGAGCTTCTTTTGAAAGTTTATAGTACTGACATCGCGGAAGTGGTGGTAGAATGGCGTGGAAGGACATGTAGTGAGATCTCAACACAATCCTTTGGAAAACAAAGGTGGTGTCAAAAATATTATGGAAATGATATACAAAACTACAGCGGCAAAAAAGTTATCTTCTCTGTATGGTGATAGATACTGCAAAGATGCAAAAAAATGTTACAACTGCCTCATTACATCTTTTTGAGATGGGACAACTGCTCCATTACATCTTTAAACTCATAGAGTCATGAAAGCCAAGAAGTTGCGTCACCTCCCGAACTTCCAGGTTCCTACACCAAACTAATACCCCTGTAAACACTATATTTTACAAAAAAATACATGTTTCTCTCCTTGAAAACATCTTTTATTTCTTTCAAGCCAAATATTCCACATGACATATAAAGGGATAGTCTTCCATATCAGCTTAGATCTGCTGCCAACTTTCTGTCCTTGCCAACTATGGAGAAGACTCTTCACATCTTGCGACAATCCCAAAATATTCAGGAACATTGCCCAAATCCGCCAATTACTTTCACAGTGAAGCAAATAGGTGACTAGAAGACTAGTTCTTTCTCACAAAAAAAGCATCTGCTGTCCAGTTGAAAGCCCCTCCTTTGTAGCAGCTCTTGAGTCAAACAAGCATTTTCTGCAGTCACCCAGTCAAAGCTAGCAACCTTTGAAGGTGCCTTAGTCTTCCATAGCATTTTTTATGGACAATCCACCTCCCAGTTGCTACAGTTTCCTAGCAGCATGCTGTAGCAGCTCTTGACAGGAAAGTATTCTGTTCCTGCTAAAGTTGCAGATCCGAGTATCCATCTTACTAACATCTAGAGTAATATGCTCCAATAAATTAGAAGCTGACTGATTTCAGAAACATCCCAGGCATTGAAATTTCTCCTGAATGATAGCTACCAAGTATTTCCTGCAAATCTATAAAGCAGTTGTTAACAGTTGGGCTATACAAAAATAGGAACTTGTCTTTAAACTTCCCAATTGCCAACCAGGTATCTTCCCAAAACTTTATACTCTTTCCATCCCCCACTTTTGGTTCAATATTCTGCTGAAATGCTCCCCACAGCTTGTAAGTATTCCTAAGTATTGATGTTGATGTACATAGTCCCTCAGTCTGACCCTTTTCTTTCATGGAAATCAAGGTCTAGTGGTAAGATTGCAGCATGTGGTGTGTTGGTTAGACGCAATTCATATGTTTGAATCCTGCGGCAGTCAAAAGTTTGGTATTTAAAGGGTAGATCCACTAATTTACCAAGCTTTGAACCGTGTACCACTGGTCCTAGAGAATTTTCCAGTTATCCGAAAAAAGGAAGTGTGGCTGGCCAGTTTTAAAGATGAGCATATTAGCATCTGAAATGTGTGAAAGTGAGGCAGTTTACTGAAAAGACTCGAATTAGCCAGAAGAATATGAAGTATGAAGTACCAATTACTGAACCAGAAAGATAAAAATGGGCTTTCATTCTGTATCAATTTAATTGAGGTTTTGAAAGTGGTTTGCATAAGTTTTGAAGAGCTGAATGGGAAATAAGACTAACATATGAGCATTTCAGAAATTAGTCATGGAGATTTGGATCAAAGAATGCGCACGTGTGTCCATTAATTTTCCTAATTTACTGTTCCTGGTCGTCCATGCATGTGTCCATTAATTTTCCTAATTTACTGTTCCTGGTCGTCCACGTATGTATGTCCATTAATTTTCCTAATTTACTGTTCCTGGTCGTCCATGTTGCATGTTCTGGCTAAAATGTTAGTTTTGTCAGCAGTTTGATAGATCTTATGCCGGACTAACGACAATTATTCTCTGGAATTTTTTGTTGGCTTTAGGTATATCCTTAAAGTTACTATCACCCGTGGTTATGCTGGTAGCATAGTTGAATATCAAGACTTTGTGGTAAATTTCTCTTTCTCTCATTCTTATTTTGCCAATTTTAAATAGTCGGCGGTACCTTATGAAGTCCTAATAAGTAATGACATACATTTTCCTTTGTTCCATTTGTTGGATTGTTAAAGTTCATAAATCTTGTGTTCTTGACGTATCTTGTCAAAAATTCACAGTATCTTAATGGCCTACCCTCACTACTCATATAGGGTTGCTCAAAATTAGATTTATCTAGTTAGCAGCCTTTGCCTCTTTACTTTGAATAAAAGAGTCTAGGCATTCTGGATTTGCATTTCACCCAAAAAAAAAAAAAAAGAAAAAGAAAAAGAAAAAAAGGGTCTATAGGGCATTTTGATGGAACCACCAAAAGAAAGAATAAGTTCGGAGAAGGGGCCGGCATGGAATTTATAAAATACTTTCTGCATCTCAGATTCGTTTCTAGTTGGTAATTTTGAACCTGTTTCATGGAGATCTTGAGTGTACTATATTTAGTACTTGCTGAGTTTATTCTTCTAAAGAAAGAGTACTTGCTGAATTTATGTCTGACTTTGAATCAGGTGCGCAACTACAGCCCACCTCCTTCAATCAACAATAGTATTAAGGTAATATTCCTTTCTAGATTTTTCTGCATTCACATATACCCACATTTTCATTAAACTTGTACACGGAAACATGAAAAGGAAAACAATACTAGACAGCTTATTGGCTTGGGAGTGAAATGGCTCAAAAGTCTGACTAATGGAGATGGTACTTATAACAAAAGTGGCTGACATGATGATGATATCAAGACACTCGCATCTGAGGATCGCAATAGGTATCGGAGAGGAGAATTGCCACTGCTAGGGGTGCTTATCTGTTTCTATTGTTTAAATTTGCAGATGGAAGTCGGAATTGAAGATTGCCTTCATATTGAGTTCGAGTACAATAAAAGCAAGTGAGTAAAACGTTAATAGTAGTTTGTGTCTTTGGATTTTCGTGCCCCACCTTTTCAACTTTTACAATGTTCAATCGTAACTGTCAAGATCACTTACTCCTAGTTTATATGTGTTGCTTTAGCATGAGGGGAACAGCTTTGATTTACATTAGTGTCTGTTTGTTCGCTCTAATCCTGAAAATCAACTCATGCTCATGTTCTGTGTATTTGTTAATGTTTTTTCGCATGGAAGCATCTACTGATTAGAAGTGCCTCTTCTGATGTGCAATATAATATTCCAGGTATCATCTGAAAGATGTTATCATAGGAAAAATATATTTCCTTCTTGTAAGAATTAAGATTAAGAACATGGATCTTGAGATCAGACGCCGAGAATCAACAGGTTCTGGGGCAAATACCCATGTTGAAACGGAGACGCTGGCCAAGTTTGAGTTGATGGATGGTGCTCCCGTCAGAGGTATATTCAGTCACCAATAGTCGAGCAGTTATCTTCTTCATTGGCTTTTGGTTAATATGTTGTTGATGTTTGTGCTCGATTGACAGGCGAATCAATACCCATTAGACTCTTCCTTAGTCCATATGAACTGACTCCAACATATCGTAATATCAACAACAAATTTAGTGTGAAATACTATCTGAATCTTGTTCTTGTTGATGAAGAGGACCGTCGGTACTTCAAGCAGCAAGAAATCACTATGTTCCGCCTAGCAGAAACTTCCGTAATAAATCAAGCTGTTGGCGCTTGAGAATGGCTTATTACCTTGCTATTCTGCCTCGATCTTTGTATTCTGAGATTTCTTTATGCGCTTGAGATGGCCATTCTACAAAGGTGCTGAAATGACTTTATTGGTAGATTGCGGTATCTGGGAGAACATACTTGCAATTTGTATAGAATAGGCAGTTGTGTACATGAATATTGGAGTTGGAACCTCTAGTTGATGTTTTTGAGAAACACTGGGTCGAAGGGACAAGGGATTAAGTTAAACCGCAATAAGAAAACCTAATTTAGCTCGTTGTACTTTGTATTGCATTGGATGTTTATCTTGATTGCTTCTTCTTTTGTTGCTCCAAGGGTTTATTGTATTTTTGCTGCTTTTCTCCGATAATGACATGAGTGACTTATCATTGATTCCTCTACTTCTGCTTCTTTTTTTTTTTTTTTTTTTTTTTTGCGTTTTCTCTTTTCATTTTCTCTTGCTACTTTAGTCCTTTTCTGGCTTTTTATGAACATTTGTTTTGTTAGGAACCTTGTGCATCGTGAGTAACGTTTGATTGATTTTGTAATTTGTGGTGTCAACATGTGAATTATAGTGTTTCTTCTCCAACTGCCCTGAACCATCTATGAATGCTTTTAGTAATTTCGAATCTATGTGCTCCTTGTTAAAATTTACGAGGAATATTCCGTCTCTAAAGACCTGTTTTCTCTGCTGCTCTATATTTTTTCGCCCATTAACAGTGGAATGAAAAAGACTGAATTGGACGAGAAATCAACAGTTAATTGAGATTTGAACTCTTAACATGGCAATCAGATAGTGAATTTGTGATTCCTTAGTCACTTGGCTGTCATTTTGGAGATCTGTAGCAAACCTAATTTCATTTGACGCAAATCATGTCAACTACTTCCCAACTTGGTAGACAAGGATTAGGACAAGAAGAAAACGGTGTATCCAAATACTTTACTTTTCTTACTGTAGATAGAATTTGATTATAGAATTGGAATTGCATTACAAGAAATCGTATTGTTATCTGTTTGACATTTAAGCATCTTGACATGGAAACAATCACATCAGTCGAAGCAACTTACTTATATTGATCCACATCTTATATCAAAGTGTCGAAGCAGAAAAAGGAAGGGAAAAAAAGGAGCAAAATTCTATAAATAAAAACAGTCTCGGAGTTGTTAGCCTTATAACTCATTTCAAGTTGAATGACCTCATTGATTTGTTTTGTTTCGTTCTGCCTAAAGTTTCTTTTTTCTTTTTAAAAGTCTGCCTGATTAAATAGCATATTAACGTTCGTAAGCTTTATTACTTATGTTTACATTCTCACCTTGGTATATGTATACGGTAGAAACCGAGCTCGCCTATTACATGACAGACCAGGGGTGAAACATAATGGGTTGAAGATCGACCCTGGATTCCATCGAACCTAGGTACGAGATTAGAACATGCGCCTTCAAAGATTACCGAGTCCGTGACCCTGGAACTGACTCCGACTCCAAATTAGCTCGAGAGAACATCATCGAACCAAAATAACGGAAAGCCGAAATATCCATAGCCGGTCTCGCATCACAGCGGGAATCTCGGCACGTATCAATGGAACCGCTTAATTAGAAAATCATAAGATTTTTTACCTTATAGAGTTATACCTAAAGTAGGACTCCCCTCCTATATAAAGGGGGTTTGATTATTTGTAAAACACATAGTAACACGCATCCCAAAAGCATTACAATATTATTTTCTTTCTACAAGCTACTGTTCTTCCGTATTTGACATTGTTTGGATCACATTCAGTTTGAGTGAGGTCTATTTCTCAAGGATATAACCGTTCAAGTCACACGGTTTGAATTTACTTTATTATTGTTTGCTTTACTTATAGTTCAATCTATCGCTTTGTGTCAAATTAATCTACGTATCCTTAAAACCACTTATAATTTCAATCGTTATCCCATTTTGAGGGTAAACAGTATGGCGCGCACCGTGGGGCTAAAGGATAATAGTGGTTATTTGATACAAATCTCCATAACACTCATTGCTTTACACTTGCTCTTTGAAGTGTCTTTGATTCCGGGCTAAAATACAAAAATGTCAAACTCTCAATCAGCACCTTTGCATGTTGACAACGAGTCCGGTCAGCAAGGTGAAAATAACAACATAGCGCCCGGTAACAAGATACAGCCTGCTAATCCCGCTGGAATTCCGATTGCAGACCCGATTGACGCTAATCGCATGTGCCTATCGATGCAAATTTGCCTACTTACCCGGAGAATAGCATCCGTGGTGGAGCTTGGTTGACTGCACAGAATACTCAAAACAATGGAGGGGACGGGGTCAATCTGAGGATGATCTTCGAAATGTTTCAGGCTCAACAGGCAGCAATCGCTCAGCTACAAAACCAGAGCCGCACAACGAGCAGGATCGAGCCCGGTCTGTCTCGAGAAATCACTCACAGGGAAGAACCGGTCGCGGAAAAGTCGAGTAGGAACGAGCCGGGTAGTAACCCCGAGATCATAAAAATGCTCGAGGAGTTGATAAAATGAATAGAATCATGGGAGAAAAAAATCGAAGCAAACGACAAAAAGGTAGAGACTTACAACTCTAGGGTCAACCAAATCCTGGGAGCCGCGCCGATACTTAAAGGCTTGGATTCCAAGAAGTTTGTACAGAAACCTTTCTCTCCGAGTGAGACTCCGAAGCCGATCCTAAAAAAATTTCGCATGCTTGAGATTCCTAAGTACAACAGAATGACTGACCCAAACGAGCACGTCACTTCATACACATGCGCCATCAAAAGAAACAACTTCGAGGATGATGAGAACGAGTCTTTCTTACTGAAGAAATTCAGAGAAACCTTGTCAAAGGGAGCCATGATATGGTATCACAACTTACCCCTTAATTCTATTGACTTATTTGCTATGCTTGTAAACTCTTTTGTGAAAGCACATGCTGGGGCTATCAAGGTCGAAACCAGGAAATCGGACCTCTTCAAAGTGAGGCAGAAGGATAATGAAATGCTTAGAGAAGTCGTATCTCGATTTCAAATAGAACGGATGGACCTGCCACCCGTCGCTAATGATTGGGCTGTTCAAGCTTTTACTGAGGGACTTAATATTTGAAGCTTAGTGGATTCACAGCAACTGAAGCAGAACTTAATAGAATATCCGGCTATTACATGGGCCGACATGCATAATCGTTATCAGCCGAAAATTAGAGTCGAAGATAATCAACTCGGAGCTCCTCCGGGATCTGTTTATCCGGTCAGGACCTTCGATAGAGTCAAGAGAGAAATCGATCGTGAACCGAGGCCAAATAGGGATAGGTATCAAGCATATAAGGAGATCGGAGAAAAGTGGGTCCGGGTGAAACCCCCTGGGAATCGAAATGAGGAACGACCGAGGTCAAAGCAGCCCTGGACTTATGACCTAAAATGGCCTCGACAGGTCTAAAGACGCACCAAGGCTATTGGAATACAACTTTAATGTCGATGTTGCCGCTATTGTATCGGCTATCGGGCGCATCAAAGATACCAAATGGCCTCGACCCCTACAGTCTGATCCAACCCAAAGGGATCCTAACCAGATGTACAAATATCACGGCACTCATGGTCGCAGAATGAAGGATTGTCGACAGTTGAGAGAGGAAGTAGCTCGTCTATTCAACAATGGGCACCTTTGGGAGTTCTTGAGCGACCGAGCCAAGAATCATTTCACCAACAAGGATTCTAACAAACAGGCAAAATAAGAAGAACCTCAACACATCATTAACATGATCATCGGAAGAGTTGATATTCCACAGGGGCGATGTTGAAACGCACCGAAATATCCATCACTAGGGAGGAACGAACTCGGGACTACATACCGAAAGGAACTTTATCTTTCTACGATGAAGATGCGAAAGGGATCGTGCAACCCCATAATGATGCAATGGTAATATCTGTACTCGTAAATAAAATTCGGGTTAAACTTGTGTTAATTAAACCAGGTAGCTCGGCCAACATCATTCGATCAAAGGTTGTGGAACAGCTCGGTTTGCAAGACCAAGTCGTGCCTACAGTTCGAGTTCTAAATTGGTTCAACATGGCTTGTGAGACCGCTAAAGGCGAAATAACATTACTAGTAAACACCGCCAGGACCATCCAGGAGACCAAATTTTATATGATCGAAGGGGACATGAGATACAACACTCTATTGGGAAGGCCATGGATCCACAACATGAGGGCGGTGCCTTCGACGCAGCACCAGGCATTGAAATTCCCAACACCTGACATAGTTAAAACAGTCTACGGGGAACAACCAGTTGCAAAAGAAATGTTTGCGGTTGAAGAGGTAACACCAGTATCTACAGTTTCAACATCGAAGGGTCCAAACCAGGTGGTCAAAAACGGGGCAAAATTGCAGTCACTGATACCACCTTCGGCAGATTTGGAAAAACAAAGAGAAGTCGAGGATGATGATTATGGGATTCCCAGATCTTTTATAGCCACGATGATTTTGACACCACTAAATTGACGGTCGAGGAACTGGAACAAGTCATATTGTGAGAAAACTTGCCCGATTGAAAGGTATACCTGGGCACGGGGCTAAGCTCCAAGCTCAGGGTAAAACTCATTCAATTTTTTGTAACTAATAAAGACTATTTCGCTTGGTCCCACCTCAATATGACAGGTATCCCACCAGAGATAACCACTCACAAGCTGAGCCTGGACCTGAAGTTTCATCCGGCTAAACAAAAGAGGAGACCCAAGTCCGAGATTGAGCATGCTTTTATCAAGGATGAGGTATCTAAACTTCTTAAAATAGGGTCTATTCGGGAGGTCAAATACCCGAATTGGTTAGCAAACGTAGTGGTAGTCCCTAAAACAGGGAATAAATTAAGAATCTGTGTAGACTATAAAGATTTGAATAAATCATGCCCCAAAGACTCTTTTCCTTTGCGCTACATCAACCGTATGATCAATGCCATGGCCGGCCACGAGACCCTCAGTTTTCTCGACGCCTATTTAAGGTACAACCAAATACGGATGGACCCGAGTGATCAGGAAAATACTTCCATCATTACTAAGTATGGCACGTACTATTATAACGTAATGCTGTTTGGATTAAAAAATGCAGGTGCCACATACTAACGCTTAGTAAATTAAATGTTCGAGAAACAAATATGAAAATCAATGGAGGTTTACGTTGATGTCATGTTAGTTAAGTCCCTACGAGCAGAGGACCATTTAAGACATTTGCAGTCAGTATACTGAAGTAGTACAACATGAAGCTGAACCTAGATAAATGTGCGTTTGGAGTAAGGTCGGGTAAGTTCCTCGGATTTATGGTATCCAATCAGGGAATCGAGATCAATCCTGATAAAATCAAAGCCATCGAAGATATCACGGTTGTGGACAACGTAAAGGCCGTGCAAAGGTTAACCGGGCGAATAGCCACCTTGGGGCAATTTATCTCGAGGTTATCCGACAAAAGTCACCGATTCTTCGCACTGTTGAAAAAGAAGAACGGCTTTTCGTGGACCCCGGAATGCCAGCAAGCTTTGGAGGAACTCAAAAGGTACTTATTAAGCCCGCCCCTGCTTCACACACCAAAGGCGGACGAACAACTGTACTTGTACTTGGCTGTTTTGGAGATAGTGGTAAGTGGAGTCCTAGTACGGGAAGAGCAAGTTACGTAATTTCCAATTTACTATGTTAGTAGAACCTTAGGTAAGGCCGAAACTAGGTTCCCTCACTTGGAAAAACTGGCGCTCACTTTGTTAAGTGCCTCTAGGAAGTTAAAACCGTACTTCCAATGTCATCCATATGTGTTGTAACTACTTACCCATTGAGGAACGTTATACATAAGCCCGAACTCTCGGGCCGACTGGCCAAATGGGCCATAGAAATAAGTGGGTACGATATCGAGTATCGACCTCGGACTGCGATTAAGTCTCAAATTTTGGCAGACTTTGTGGCCGACTTTACACCGGTCCTAATATCCGAGGTTGAATGAGAGTTGTTGATTAACTCAGGAACTTCCTCGAGAATTTGGACCTTTTTCACGGACGACGCCTCAAATGCAAAAGGGTCCGGACTTGGCATCGTATTAAAGCCACCAACATGTAATATATTTAGCACTCTATTAAGACTGTGAAATTGACTAACAACGAGGCCGAATATGAGGTCATGATTGCAGGCCTTGAACTAGCCAAGAGCTTGGGGGCGGAAGTGATCGAAGCCAAGTGCGACTCTCTCCTTGTGGTAAACCAACTCAATGGAACATTCGAGGTCAGAGAGGAACGAATGCAAAGATACTTGGACAAATTACAAGTGACATTACATCGGTTCAAAGAATGGACTTTGCTACACGTACCTCGGGATCAAAACAGCGAGGCCGATGCCCTCGCTAACTTGGGGTCATCGGTCGAAGATGACGAGTTCAACTCGAGAGAAGTCGTACAACTTATGAGATCAGTGGTGGAAGAAGGTTACCCCGAGATCAACTCGACGAGCCTAACTTGGGGTTGGAGGAATAAGTACGTAGAATATCTCAGATCGAGTAAACTGCCCTCGGATCCAAAGAGTCGAGGGCCCTGAGTACAAAGGTAGCCTGATTTAGCCTGTTCGAAGGCAAAACCTTGTTCAGAAAAACATTTGATGACCCACTTGCAATGTGTCTAGGGCCGATACTGAATATGTTTTGAGGGAAATCCACGAAGGTACCTGTGGAAATCATTCGGGTGCCAAATCGCTAGTTCAAAAAATAATCAGAGCCAGTTATTATTGGATCGACATGGAAAAAGACGCGAAGGAGTTCGTTCGAAAATGTGATGAATGCCAAAGACAGGCTCCGATGATCCATCGACCCGGAAGCTACTCCACTCGGTTTTATCACCATAGCCGTTCATGAAGTGGGGAATAAACATCGTTGGCCCCCTTTTGTGGGCACCAGGTAATGCTCAATTTATATTGTTTATGACTAATTATTTTTTTAAGTGGATGGAAGCCCAGGCATATGAGAAGGTCAGGGAAAAAGAGGTCATCGACTTCATTTGGGACCGTATCCTATGTCGATTCAGAATGCCATCCAAAATCGTATGTGACAACGGGAAACAATTTATCAGCAACAAAGTGACCAAGTTTCTCGAGGATCATAATATCAAACGGATCCTGTCAACAGCTTATCACCCTAGTGGGAATGGACAAGCCGAATCGACCAACAAAACCATACCCGGGCTACTCCGTTCTCATTGGTTTACGGCGCCGAAGCTCTAATACCGGTCGAAGTCGGAGAGCCAAGTATCAAATTCCGATATGCAACAAAGGAATCAAATGATGAGGCAATGAATACGAGCTTGGAACTGTTGGATGCAAGGTAGGAAATTGCCCTTGTTCGGTTGGCTGCCCAAAAGCAACGGACTGAGAGATATTACAACAGAAAAGCCAGCCTTTGATACTTCAACGTCGGGGACTTAGTGCTAAGAAAGGCCACACTGAACACCCGAAACGCGAGCGAGACAAAGTTGGGACTAAACTGGGAAGGACCGTATCATATCGTCGAATCACCGAAAAAGGATCCTACAAGCTCGGAAATGGTGAAAAACTACCGAGCAATTGGATATAACTCACCTAAAATGATATTATTGATAAGGTACGACCCCATTTGTTTTCTTTTATTTATATTTCGGACTAACACTTGCAGGTGACCGACAAGGAGCAGTACAAAGTTTTAGGTCTGAAAGCACGCGTTGCCTCTTTTTCCCTTGAATTGGTTTTGTCCCAAATGGGTTTTCCGGCAAGGTTTTTAACAAGGCAACAGTGGATCATGCTAACTTAGAATCAAAGACCGATCACGAATCGGTGTCGAAGACACATTAACAGTACCCAAAGTTTCTCTCTATGATCAACTTCGAATACTGGGGGCATTACCCTCAGATATCGACTTTAGCAAGGAAATTACTTCAGGGTGTCGATAGGTAAGATTTATTGTAAGGGCCAAACGGTCAAATGAACCGTGCCCGCATAGATTGCTCGAGCCCTAGCATAAAACATGTACGCATGTATGACTGTTTTACACAAAATTAAAGAGAAGTTTTTTCCTTGCAATAATCTTGTCTTTTAAAAATTTCTTATTTACATTTCTTAAGGAATTACCTGCTTTCGATCCCCTAAAGGTAACGAGCCCAAGGGCCACATTAACCTGAGATGGAATAGTCACTCTCTCACTCGGGGACTGTCGTCCGAAAACAAACTCGAACAGTCTAAGCTATTAGACCTCAAGGGCATAAGACCTATTAGGCAACCGCCGAATTTTAAAGGCCACGGCCATCCTCACTCGGGGACTGTTATCTTAGGCAAGCCTGGATAACTCGAAAAAGCAAGCCCACAAGGCGACACCCGAATTAAAAGGCTACGACCATATTAATACGGCTCAGAGACGTCCGAGACCCGTAATAAAAACAAGGCCTTCGAAAAGAAAATTTTCATAACCGGTTCTAAAGGCTACCCTCGGCGAACTATAATCTCAACTACTTATTTTGGGAGGAAGTTTCCGGTAACACCGAACCCCTAAAATGCCTTAAAACAGAATAATGTAAAGGCAAGTTTTGTTTGAATCTTCGAACATAACCTAATTATTTCGTGCTAAGGCATTTTCGATCTTTGTGAATATAAATAATAAAGCAAAGGGAAAAATTTGAAAGCCGCGAAAGGGAAAGAAAGCCTTATATATTTATACAAAATTCTTTTTACAAGGGCCAAACAGCCCAATGAAATTTTTTACAAAGGCTGAATGACCTCAACAAAAATACAAATCTAAAAAAGCCTAAGTGGACTAGTCTCCGTCGGGGGCTGCGTCATCACCTTCGGGGTCTCCGCTATCTTCGAGCTCGCCCGAATCTTCAGATCCCTCGGAATCTTCCTTTTCGGAGTAAGCCAACTTCCTGGCCTGGGCTTCGGATACCTTGGCTTTTTGATCTCAGCCAGTAGGTCAAAACCTTGAGCTCAAACTCCCTCGAGGGCCTCCCTTCGGGATTGCCACTTCATATGCTCCACCAAGTTTCTCACTTGGTCCTGAGCCGCCTCGGCATCGGCCTTATGCTGGTCCACCCGCTCATCAGCCTCGGCCTTAACCACAATAATCTCCGACTTGGCCACCTCAAGTTCCTTGGCTAGATTTTCTTGGCCGGAGACCGCCGAGCTCAGTTGAGACTGGAGCTCCTTGATCTTTTTAGCATGTACCAAGGCCTTTTCTTTTGCAGCCTGGAGCTGGACCTCAGTCGAAGCCAGTTGTTCTTGGGTAGTTCTCATTTCCGATGCTAGGCGGTCCATAGTTTTCTTCCATTCTTCGGCCTCAGCTTTCACCGTGTCCACTTTCGCCTGGAGCTGCTCGATCTGGTGAAGTCTCTTTTGAACCTGCGGGTTCGGGTCGTTAGCCACTGTGTCTGAATCGTCGTCACTAAGTTCAAATACTCGTCTTACCTGCTCGACTAGGTTGGTATGCTCCTTCCGAGCCGCTTCTATCTCGGCCTGGAACTTCTCACTAAGGAGCTTGTAAGCATCCCTCTTCTCAGTAAGATCCCAAATCTCGACCTCGTGTTGGTTTAACTCTTCTCGATATCGGAGAAAAGTTTCATGGTGAAAGATCGAAGCCTGCAAACGCAAAGAAGAATGTTATGATTGTTCACGATTCAAAAAGACTTTCGAAGTTACCCGATTCAATGCCTGTTGAGCCTCGTTGAAAAGACAAGGGGCCTCCATCTCGTCCATTTTGGCCCGGTCCTCTCTGGTCACCAAGCACCGAAGATAGCTGGAAATCCCAACGAGGGCGGAGAGAACCCGGGCATCCTCCGGTACGGATATAATGGTTGACCGCTTCCGGTCAGGATATGCGCTCGGGGCTGGGAATTGGTCTACCAATCTGGAACTCGAAGAAGGTCCGTTGACTCCCGAAGGCGGCATCTTCTTTGGCACCGATAAATCACCTAACCCTGTGACATCCTCCGAGGAGGTAGAATCCATACCATCAAAGAAGTTGTTGAAGGAATCTGTCACCCATTGAGGCCCCTTATTTGGGCGCCCTTTCAGCATCTGGGCTTCGTTTATCATCGAGTCGGTGAATGATGGTGACCCAGATTGATCTATTACCCTAAGGACGTCCTTCGGTATATTATCGTCTACCCAAGAAGCACCAGCCACAGTCTCTCTATCGACTTCCTTAGCTCGAGGCAAAACGGGCTCGACCGTCTCAAGTTCGGAGGCCTCGGCCACTACCTCTCCATCAGCCTCCTTGGTTTGAGGCAGCTCGATACCGCTCCTCATGCGGGTTATCAACTCAGATTCATCTTCTTCTTATTCTTCGTACTCATCCCTTAACTGATGGAGCAAGTCTAATGGGAGTTCTCCGGCGTTGGTATTTTCTTTAGATTTTCGCACTAGTTGCCTCCTCGTTTTCTTCTTCACGGGGCCCGAAGAGCTCAGAGCTCTTCTTCTTTTCTTCTCTTTATCCTGCTTCGGAGCAGGAGGCTCGGTGAATTTGTCGTCATCACCAGACGGAGGCCTCCTCTCAACATCTTTTGATAAACCTGCAAAGGAAAGTTGAAACAAGTTACAAATCGACGGTGTAAAAATAAGATCGAATGTAACTTAGAGGAAATATCTCACCATGAGAAAGGACCTCCCACCGGCACTTCGAAAGTTCGCGCCACGCACGCTCAAAGTAGGGTTTTTGCGATACGATGCCCTCGACCCACTCCTTAAGTCGAGGTACTGCATCCGGCATCCGAGCAACAGCTGCATCATTGGGAGTCGATGAGAATAAGGGCAAAAGAAAAATAATAAACAGAACATTAAAGGCAAAGTTGTACTTATGCTTCATGTTCTATTTCTCGGGAAATGGCATGTCCTCGGCCGGGATTAAGTCCGAGGTCTTCACTCGAACTAATCGGCCCAACCAACCTCGGTCCCGATCCTCGTCGATGCTCGAGAATGGGGCCTTGATGGCCCGACGAGCAAGTTTTATTAGCCCCCCTCGATAGGGTCGGGGACTATACAGGCGCATAAGGTGATTGATGGTAAAGGGACATCCCTCGAGTTTGCTCATGAAGAAGCGAATAAGAATTAAAATCCTCCAAACGAAGGATGAATCTGCCCGATTCACCTCGTACCTTTTGCAAAAGGCTATAATAACTGGATCTAAAAGACCCAGCATGAAAGACTAAGTGTAAACACTTAAAAAATCCTCCACGTGGGTGGTGATTCATTCCTCGGGGTAGGGACCACTACGATCTTATCAACCCAGTTGCAGCCATCCTTGACTTTCTCGAGGATACTGTCAGAGATCGAACATATGTATCTCGAGACCGGCTAGTACTGACCCGGTACCGAGGAAGTTTTCTCAACCTTGAAATCAGCTCCGGTTGGGCATCCTGCAGGGATGAACACATTTAGAGGGGGTTCTGTTGTCGGCTCCTCAGCGGCAACATTTTCAGTCGGTCTCGAGGAAGAAGAGTTTTCTTTTTGAGGAACGGATTTTGAAGTCTTTGCCATTGCTTCTGAACAGAGGAGAAAAGAAGGTGTGGATGAAAGAGAAGACGTAATTAGCAGATAACTTGTAAAAGCTTTCAGAAAACCAGAAGAGAAGAAGTTTGAAGATGAGAATGATGGAGTTTTCTTAAAAACACTAGTGCAAATGTTTGAATGTAAAAGTTCTAGTGAATGGATGAAAAGGGGCATTTATAGTTTTCTCAAACAGCGGTTCATATCCTGAAGTGGCAGACCGTTAACTGACGCACATTTAATGTCTTGAAGACTGAACCGACGGGACGTTTCAACTATTCTTATCACTTACGTCATGAATTTGACGTCATTTATCAGAGTGGGAACCGGAAGCTCGTATAGTAAGAATCCGAGGCTCATATCGTTTCTCGTCATTTACTTGTTGAAGATCGACCCTGGATTCCATCGAACCTAGGTACGAGGTTAGAACATGCCCCTTCAAAGATTGTCGAGTCCGTGACCCTAAAACTGACTTCGACTCTGAATTAACTCGAGAGAATATCATCGAACCAAAATAACGGAAGGCCGAAATATTCGTAACCGGTCGCGCATCACGGAGGGAATCTCGACACGTATCAATGGAATCGCTTAATTAGCAAATTATGAGTTCTTTTACCTTATATAGAGTTGTACCTGAAGTAGGATTCCCCCCCTATATAAAGGGGGTCTGAAATTTGTAAAACACATCGTAACACGCATCCCAAAAGCATTAAGATATTATTTTTTCTACAAGCTACTGTTCTTCCGTATTTGACATTGTTTGGATGACATTCAGTTCGAGTGAGGTCTATTTCTCAAGGATATAACTGTTCAAGTCACACGGTTTGAATTTACTTTATTATTGTTTGCTTTACTTATAGTTCAATTTATCGCTTTGTGTTAAATTAATCTACGTATTCTTAAAACCACATATAAATTCAATCGTTATCTGATTTTGATGACATCACTTCCACTCAGAAATAAATAAAACTAGTGCTATCGTGCTCAGCAGGAATAGTATAATTGTTGAAAGAAAAAATATATAATAGTTGCGAGAGTTAAATAAGTTAAGCTATCAATGAAGTCACTGTATTTTTATATGTTAAAGTTGAACAATGCCCCCACTACTGAATCTACGTTATTATTATTCTTTTGATGTTCAAAGATTACTTCCTAAATGACTTTTAGGTTTTTGTCGGGATATTCCAAGAGGATTTGGAAAAAGAACTTGGAGCATCAAGGGAAAATGATAGAGTTAGCGATAGCAAAAGAATATCCAAGCTAATAGATTGTAGCTTGTAGGGTTTTGTACTAGATTATAATTCAATAATATGAAGGATGAAAAAAATCATACAATGTAAAGATATGTGTTGGCTGAAATCAACACAATAGTTGGTTTACAAAACGAAAAATCATGATTCAATCAACAATTAAAATGGATATCTCAACTTAAATTCCAATTCAATCCAATAATCGCACATATAGAAATGAAGAACTTTGAAAAGAATAAAGTACCAATCAACTAATCTATATCTATCTATCTATACTACTATAAAAGCAGAAAACCTTTTTTAAAAAGTTCAATTACTTTAATACTCCTCCCAGCATAAATAAACTACTAATACTTTGCTTATTTTGTTTTTAAAAAAGAAACTTATGCCTCCAAACAGCCACAACCATTTCAAGCCTCTTGCTCCTTCAGTCACAACTATTTGCTCTAAGCCACTCCTTCATACTCCAAAAAACACAATACGGAAGACAGAAAATTAAACTAATTAATTAAAGTGTTTCGTCTTTTATGATATTCACAAATGTGTAGGTACAATTATTAAAGATTAGAAATGGTTTTACTATCCATTTTGTCTCATTCTCCAACTTTAAGGAAGGAATCTTACTGCGTACTTTGATTCAAATTCAACAAATAGAGATAGTTATATCAGGAATATCAGGAATTTCTTTTATGTAAGCTGGAAAAATTCACGTTATATGTGTTTCACTAACATTCTCGGCAAAAGTTTGTTCGATTTGCTAGAAGAAGAATTATTTTTCCTTTCCTTTGGTGCTGCAAATTCAAGTCACATTCCAGCCTAAGTGCATGTTATGATCTTTCCAAAAGGCAGAATGGAGTCTGTTTTTAATTTCAGGACATCTTACTAATAGAAAATAGACATATAAACGCAGCGGAAACAAACACCCAAGATCATATTCTCACATGTAAACTAGATAAATATAATCAAATACGAGATTGTAACACTAACTTTTGAAGCTGTTGCAAAAGTCTTCAATAGCGTTCGTGCTCTCCAGGTCTACGATCTTCTGCTGTGTATCCTGAAGTTCTATGAACGTAATACTTGAGTGGCAAGTATTTCGGCTAAAGAATGAATGATCCTTAGGGTTGAATAGCTTTCTTTATATACACACGTTTTTTAGGGTAAACCCTAGCAAAAAATGTGTAGCAGTCTCCTAACCCACCAAGGATATTATTTTTCCTTTTAATTTCCTTGTTCTAGAATATTCAGGAACAACAGGGACCACAGATTTAATAACGAGGCTTCCTATTGTGGTATTAATTCGGAATATGAATGAATTAATCCTACCACAATAAATTACAATTTATTCCACTAGAAAACTGTAATTGCACTCCTCTGTTTAATTTCGAAATCATTTATTAAAAACTTATTTAACTCCCCATGTTAAGATTACAGACACCAATTGAATAAAATAAATTACTGACAATTTCATCGACTAATTTAATCCTTTATACTTCCGCTTAACTTATTTCATGTGATGGATACAAAATCCACCTGCAGGGTTTTCACATGAGAACTTATAAGCATCCATAAAGGGGTATCATCAATCTCAAGGTCAAGACGCGGATTCTATCAACTAATTGTTATTTCACAAATGCACTTTGCCATTATCCAATTTACCAGGAATACATTAACTCGCAGTTGAGTCGTACCTTTTAATAAATCAAAATAATGAACGAAGCACATTGATCATAACAATCATATCAAGATTAAGAGTATAAGAACATTCAATGAGCTAGAGAGGTAGTTTTATATATTCAGCACAAAAACACTTATCTCTACTTGGTCCGTCCAATACACAAAAATGTACTAGCATAAGAAGTTGGAACTGAACCATTCCCATAATCAAGATAGATTATATTTTAATCTTATGCTACAATTGTCACGACCCAAAATTCCAACCCGGTCGTGATGGCGCCTCTCATGAAGACAAGGCCAGCTAATCCAAACTAACTTTATTTTTAACAGTTAAATAATACGAAAATAATATAAGTACGGTTTAATAACAGTAAATTGCGGAAAAATATAGTAAACCATCCCGACTACAGCCCTCAGATCGGGGTGTCACAAAGTCATGAGCCATTAATGAAATCCTAATAATAAAATAACTATTACAATATTTTTGGCACAATTGTTTGAAGAAAGTGGAAACAACAAAATAAAAGAGATACGGGCTGCGAAAGCCAACAGCTACCTCGTAATCTCTGAATCACCACCCTGACAATAGTAGTAGTCAGTACCTCGGGGCGGAACCGATAACGCCTGAATCTGCACACATGGTGCAGGGAGTAATGTGAGTACTTCCAACTCAGTGGGTAATAAATATAAATAATGACTGAAAGTAAGAAACACATAAGACTTAAGGTAATCCACGATGGAGCAGTAAAAACATGTGACATCTCAAATAAATAACGTGAAATAAATGGAAACAATACCAACACAACCAAAGATGCAATGCGATGCAATGCAATGCAATGCAATGCAAGTCATGACTATCGTGGCGGCGTGCCACCCGTTCCCTGGGTACCCGACGCTTACTGTGGGGGGTTCAGTAGCGCAATATCTCGTGACGGCGTGTCACCCGATCCATGCATATTACATCTCGTGGCGGCGTGCCACCCGATCCAATTTACATTCCGTGGCGGCGTGCCACCCGATCCAATAAAAATCATTTGAAAATATCATTTGAGTTTCAAAACTGAGTTTATGAAATGAATCAATTCAGTAACAAATGCCCCTGAAGGGTTCACATAACCGGCAAGATGCCCAAATATGATTTAGTACAAAATGACAACTACCCCTGAAGGGTTCACATAACCGGCGCGAAGCCCAAACATGGCAAGTAGCCCAAATCACAATGATATCAATTAGATTTCAATCAAGTATGTAGTAGAAATCATCAATCGGGATGGACCAAGTCCCAATCCCCAGAAGTAAACAACCCCAT
>MCJB01049834.1:26920-74362 GCA_002018475.1 Nicotiana obtusifolia
ACTATCGTAACTTTCTGTATATATGTCCAAATGATTGATGGTTTATCATTATGGAAACTAGATTCAAAAGGCTACAACTTTCATGTTTTGCAATTTTTCTGATTCCTTATAGATTGCAAGATATGAGCTTCCAAACTGGACTATACGCACCAGTTTTTCTACAATTTTCTGCAATTTTTTTCATATTTTCCAAAGATGAAATAGTCTGTTTAACCACCCAAAACTCACCCGAGCCATTCGGGTCCCCGTCCGGATATACCAACAAGTCCTAAAACATATTATGGACTTAGTCGAAGCCTTAAATCACATCCAACAATGTTAAAAACACGAATCATACCCCAATTCAAGCCTAATGAAACTAATAAATTCTAACTTCTACATTCGATGCCGAAACCAATCAAATCGAGTCCGATTGACCTCAAATTTTGTACACAAGTCATAAATGACATAACGGACCTATGAACTTTTTCAAAACTGGATTCCGACCCCGATATCAAAAAGTCAACCCCTCGGTCAAACTTTCCAAAAATCTTCTATTTTCCAACATTCGCCAAAATGCGTTGAATTGTCCTACGGACTTCCAATTTTAAATCCGGACATACGCCTAAGTCCGAAATCACCATACGAAGCTATAGCAACTCTCGGAATTCCATTCCGACCCTCGGATCAAAATCTCGCATAACAACCGGAAATCGCCAAAATACTAACTCCACCAATTCAAGCCTAATTCTACACGGGACCTCCAAAACCAATTCCGATTACACTCCTAAGTCATAAATCATCTCCCAAAACTAATGTAATCGTCGGAATTCACATCCGAGCCCTCTAACTCATAATTCAACATCCGGTTGACTTTTTACAATTTAAACCTTCTTGAAAGAGACTAAGTGTCTCATCTCTTATCAAATCTACTCTGTACGCAGACCATTCAACGTGATTACATAAAATACGGATAGCGAAGCATAATAAAGCAGAAATGGGGAAAACGGAGCAGTAACTCACGAGACGACTAGCTGGGTCGTCACAATAATCATCAAGATACTTTGCCCAGTTTCATCTTTGATTGTGAACATTAACTTTATAACTTATAAGAACCGACAATTTAATCTTCCGCGCATGAGCTAAAGCTCCATACACTAAATCGTCTACTATATAAGTAAAGGGCACACATATGAACAAATGATCTATTTAAATTAAGACTTCATTGAATTGAATAAATAAATAAATAATTGCTCCAAAAAAAATAAAATATAATACTATAATCAAACCGCATGGTTAATAGTATATCCTAACACTTATATCACTGAAAATTATATTGTGACTTCTTTAATATAAGAAGGAAAACAACACTTAGCATAACCATCATAAGAAATTAAATCATCCATTTAAAATTTTGGTTGAACTCAAAGTTTTAAATATTAGACACAGTTATAAGTTTTTAAAAAAAATACATTAATATGTTTGAAGGAATAGTTTAGTCTTTTTAAAGTATAAAGTCGGTATGTTGAGATCTGAATTAAAATTTATATTGTGCCATTATTGTTGAATGGATATACATAGGATAAGACTTCACTGGTAAAATATGACGCTATGGAAAAATAGGCAATTTCTTCTTCTTAATTAGAAGATGGATATCCTATAATATAATAGAAGAAAGGATGGGAAACCAGTATATGTTCTTGGTATGAGGATGAATGATCAGTAGGTTTTGTGCATTGTAATCCTTATTTGTTGATGCGATACAATTGACACATAAATATATAATTTTGCTCAGTTGTTCCCTAACCTAAACAGTTAAATTACTTAAATGTTCTTTTGAAAAATTTAACTACCTACTTATAAAAAATATAAGTATTAATTAATATTTATTAAGAAGAGGAAATTAATTTGGTTTGAAGTTTATTTTCAAAAGTTGTGTCTTTTTAAATAAGTAACTAAATACCATTTTGAAATATATTCAAACGTTGATTTTAGTATGGAAAAAAAAAACATGTTGGCTGGGATGAAGAAGAAAAATTAAAGGAAAACTTGGGTATTTGTACTGAGAAAAAGTTTGGAAATTGGAACTTTCAAGTTTCACGGATAGAAGTATTATTTTGTTATGACAATATTGGAGTAGTGAGAGATCTTTTAAGGTTTCATGGAGGTATGGGAGAGATATAGTCTCTTTAATGTTTACAGTATATTATGCTTCTTTATTATCGCTAATAGATGATAAATGATACTACTTCCATTCTAAAAAGAAATTATTAACGATTAAGAAGAAATGCCATCTTTTAATCATACCATTTCTTAGACAAATGTTAGCGCATATAAAATACATTAATTAAATTCTTTTACAAAGATCTAAATATTTAGAGGATTTTAAAGTATAATTTAATATTAGAAGAAATAGTATTTGGTATTTGTAAGTAGCAACTATTGTAATTTATCAGAACGATTTTTTTTTAATGAAAATAGTTTACTTATGAATATTGATATAAAGAACAAACATCATCAAATATTGAAGAAATAACAAGTATAAAACTTTCTGTTCGCATATAAACTTTCATATGCAAATTAAAAGGCTTGAATTGAATTAAGTTACTCTCTCTATATATAAAATTTAGTGGCGTTAGGTTTAATTATCCTATTCTAATTGCATTATGCTTGAATTTATATAATCAACTTTTTAATTGCATTATGATGAACTGTATTATGTAAACACAATTCAATTACTATTGAATTGTGGGGGAAAAAAAAAGATTGTTATTAAGTTGAATATTCATCTTGTACGAACTTGTTAGTAATTCTTGAATTTAAATAGGAATATATAAGAAAAGTTTAAAGGACAAAATATTCTTTTAGTAATATAAATTTATATTTAATAGTAATTTTACTAATAATTATGCTGAAAACTAAAAAATATTTAAGAAAAAAGGAAAATAAGAAAACTATTTGAAGTGATTTTACTAAAGGTTGTGTTTCTTCCTTTAGTAACTAAGCCATTTGAATTATCGAAAGCATGTTGATTGGCTTTATCATAAAGCCTCAACTATATAAAGGCCTTATCCATTAGCTAATTTTTTTCTCATCACTCGTCAAAGGCTCACCACTTTAATTATTTGGTGACTCGAACTCACAATATTAAAATTAAAGACAGAGACTGTTTAACATTTGAGCAGTACACATTTACTTGACTATTCTCCAAAAACAAATATTCCTCCCGAGATTAAAGCAATTAGAATAACTTTTTGTCATTCTTATTTGTTCCTTGCAATTCTTCCATTCACTTCTTCCTATTGGGTTGTATTCTTGTGGACAAAAGAATAAATAGTGCAACTTATCAACAACCAGAGTTATAATCATGACAGAGCAATTATATAGACAAAAGGGAATATATACCAAGAATATTGTATATTTAGACATATTATATCTGTTACAAGTGTATTTAATATTTGTACCTTCTATGACAAATTAATACAATTATTTAACTAACTTAACTAAAATGATCTATATTAAAGATCAAGACTACAATTAAGAATTCATATACTATTACATTACATCAATATATTAGAAATAGAAATTGCAACTTAAAGGAATTTTACATGTTATGCCAATATCTATTCTAATCTTTTGACGATAAACGTGATATATATGCTTAATTATTTTTTGTCAATATTATATTAGTACTAAATTTATTATTTTGACGTTACACGTGCAACGCACGTGAGAAAAAATTAGTAAAGAAAAAAATAGCCGAATTACCTTACGAAGATCATTGTTGAAAAGATAAAAGAGAAGGTTTTTTTCCCTCTCAATAATGTAAATATTATCATAAAAAATGACAAAATTTTGTAGGCCATTTTGTAAGTGAATGTCATAAAAGACATGTTAGTGAAAGGATCATATAAAGGACAATGGAACAACTAAGAAAACTTTATATAAACAATTACTGAAATTAATTATAAATGTTATGGGATCTTTCATAATCGAGGGCGTGAACTGCCATCTGAACTAATTCACCACTTTGATGATTGATCTAATTAACTTGTTCATGAGGCATTAACCAATAGAAAATTGTAAATTGAGTGCGCTAAAGATTCGTTTCTGTTTTTGTTTAATCAAGATCCTTTTGGTTACTTGTCCCTTTCCACTATTGACGACTTTAGACAAAATTAACTTGATTAATCGTTTAATTTTGAACTAAACTTTTTGGTAATGGGACATGAGGAGAATTATCAAATCATCCTCATCCTTATCCTAAAGTACTGCCCACGACAATTGTTGGTTTACTTTAAATATTAAAAAAATACAAAGAAACCTTTATTTTCTGTGACGAACTTTACTGCAATAGTAACTCTGATTCACGAAGAGATCTCTTTTTCTTCTCCTTTTCTTTTGACGGATAAATGTTCAAAAAGATTAAATTTGATCTCATCTTTGTGCAGAAAGGGAATAAAATGCATGATTTTCCCCCCCTCAATTTTTGGTTGTTTGTTAATGAAGTACTAGGCCATGAAGAAAAGTTGCTCCAATAAAACCTTTTTGAAAGAAAATTACATGAAATATTTACACAAAAATAATTTAACATAAAGAGTTATAGACTAAATTGAGAATATATGGAGTATTACTTAACTCTACTTAACTCAATGGAATGATAAAATCAAATATATATTCAAGACACATATCTTGCCATTAGAAGCAGAGCCAGTATTTGAAATTTTTGAGTTTTGAATTTGTTGTCGAATTCACAGCTCGTTTTAATTACTCAGTTTGTAATTACATGTGTATGCATATTTAATAAATTTTCTAATAAAATCTAAATAAAGCTACCGAATATCTCCGATCGTGTACCTAAAATTCTAGCTCCACCCCTGACAGTTATTTGGTCAAGTGTAAACAAGGTGTGTATAATTTTTTCCGGAAAATTATTCCCTTTTGAAAATTAAAATGTCGCTTCTTAATTCCCCCTCCCCCCCTCCCCCCCCAAAAAAACAAATCTTTAGTAGTACCTTAACCTTTCGAAAGCTATTATAATGCTTATGGAAGGCCATTTCTTCTGGATCATGTCCCCTCTTTCTTTCTCCTACCCCTGCTTTAAACCTTTTTTGTTTGTTTTTTTTTTCTTTTTCTTTTTCTCTTAAAAATAGATTTGAATTTCTTGTCAAAAAGCATAAGATTCTCAGTTAATGCAGCTGTGAAATATGTGACTATCAATAAGTGTTTATGCGATTGTTCAGTTAATGCAGCTGTGAAATATGTGACTATCAATAAGTGTTTATGCGATTGTTGTACCTTTATGCTTAATCAGATATCTTGGGTTCAAGTTACAAAAACAAATAACTTCTTGATAAGAAATGCTCTGCCCCTTAGTAAGCTTGTCCAATACAGACTGAATTTAGTTAGACAAATAGGTGTTGAATAAATAATCAAATGTCTTAGATTTGAGTTCTAAAAATAAATAACTTCTTGATAAAAAATGCTTTGCCCCTTAATAAGCTTGCACAATACAGACCGAATTTAGTTAGGCAAATAGGTGCTGAATACTAGATGTTAAACCAAAATAGTTGTGAATTGGGTGTAATAATTTTGAATTTTTTTTCAGAATTATAAATGATTCTACCTATAAGATACTAGTTTTTCTAAATGTGTGTTACCGTATTATACTATGTTTATTTCTAAAACTATTACGACTAATTTTTATTTACAACAACTTTTATCCATGCACAGAATCTACAATATGTATCCTACATATTAACATAATAAATTAACTTATTATAATTAACTCACCGAAAAACAGGGTCGAAGCAATAGATCAAGGTACAGTTCAACTGAACGTAATTTTGTTCCAAGTTTTGTAGTATATGTTTTAAAATTTATTTAGTATATATAATTATTAATTTAAAATTTACTAAGTTAAAAAGGCAAGAAGCTTAAATCCATAAGCTTCAATGTCTGATTTTGTTCAAAAAAATTGTAAATTTATTTGGAAAAATTTGTATGTATGCATTAGCAAATGAACGTCTATTATGTCTGCGATTCCACTTTTCTCTTTTTTCTTTCTTAAAGAGAAAAAGAATAACGTACTCATTACGCTATAAAATGTAATGGCTGCCTTATAAGAAAACAGTAAAATGTCACTAGGGAATTGCAAGAGAACTTTGCCTAGCTTCTTTGGTCGAAAAAATGCGTTTCCCTGTTCTAGCTACGACCCATTATGTCAAGGCGGCAAAAACAATAAAAAGGAGCCCTATTATAATGGCCAAAATAACCATGATCACCTATAGTTTCTTTAAGTTGTTTATAAAAGAAAAGGACTCCTTCGCTGTGTTTGGTACCTTAGGAAAGTCATTTTCCGAGAATGAGTGCTTTTATCGTTTATTTTTTTTTGTTTGGTTGGTGAGTAAAAATTTAATTTTGAAAAATATTTTTTAGTATTTGATTAGAGAGCATAAATATTTTTAGAATAAATTTTTAATGCTACTCCCCTCAACCATCTTTCCCAAAATCCCCATGTATCCCCTATACTCTATTTTCTTCAAGCATTTAATTATTCTTTTCAAAATTTACACAAACCCAAAGAAACTAATTAATGTGCCACTTTATTTTTTCACACAAGAACAACTTTAAAATTTAAGCTCGATAACTAAAAAGAAAATACTTTATTTTGTTGAAAATGAAAGTATCTTTTCTGCAACATGAAAATAATTACTTATTTTGTTGAATGAAAGAAAATATTTTTTCTACATCATGAAAAGAAAATACTCAATTTGTTGAAATGGAAAAATATTTTTCTACATCATGAAATAAAAGTACTCGTTTTGTTAAAATAAAAAATATTTTTTCTACATCAGGAAAGAAAATACTTAGTTTGTTGAAATGAAAGAATATACTTTCTACATCATGAAAAGAAAGTACTCTTTCTGTTGAAATAAGAGAAAATACGTTTTTTTGAGATCATGAAAAAAAACATACTCGTTTTACTGAAATGAAAGAAAATACTTTTACTACATCATGGAAAAAAATACTTATTTTGTTGAAATAAAAAAAATACTCTATCTACAAAAGAAAGTACTCTTAATAAGTAGTTCTATTAGAGTAGGTGGCAGGCGAGGTTGGGGTAGGTGGGGTGTGGTCGGGGTAGGGGTAAGGGGGTTTGGATAGTTTGGGGGTGAGGGTGGGTTGGTGGGCATGAAGAATATGATGGAGAAGCTTGAAAAAGAGTTTTTGAAAAATATTTTTTTGTTCTTTTGGTAGGGAAATATTTTTCCTCTAATTGGAGAAAACTAAGTTGACGAGGAAAATATTTTTTTATACATTTAAGTAAACCAAACATGATAATTTTTCGTTCCCAGGAAACACACCCCTTGTCCTCACAATTCCCACTTCCCCGACTTTTATAAGAGCTCAAAACTAAAATTTGCAGAAATCATTATGGGATTGTATTTGTTTCATACATGTTAGGACTTCTTAATAGATTAAGCATAATGATAATGTGGTAGAGATTCCCGACCCTTATTAATGAAGTTAGCTCTCAAATTCTCAAATAGCATACAAGTAGATCATTCTGATAATTTCATTTTCAAGATTTAAAAATTAAACCATTGAAGAGATGTTAACAATATAAGTCTGGGAAGCTGTGTAATAAAGAAATGCTGAAATGCCTTAGCTAGCGTTTGGCCATAAATTTTCAAATATATTTTAAAAATTTTAATTTGGGTGAAGTTTGGTTTGAAGATGAAAATTTATTTGGACATAACTTTTCAAAATATATTTCACTTTTTTTTTTAATAAAAAAATGTGACTTATACCCATAAGTTCTGAAAACTATCAAAAATACCTAATAATACCAAACAAACTTGCTAATCCTGTATATGCAGAACCTTCATCGATGCCATTCATTAGAACATAGATAAGTTGGCACAAAATTATCATTTTTATAATAAATTATATAATAGGCTATCCTAAAATCATAACCTGACATTTTAATATCAATTGCTAATAACACAATTACTAGCCACTATAATTCGTCAAATTGCAACAATATTATAAGATCCACTAGTTCAAAAAAAAAATGATAGTAATTAGCTGGTGGTTAGTTGGGTCATAATAGATATTGAGCTTTTTTACAAAATATAAAAGTTTGGGGTAATTTTTAAAATTGTTAAATCACAGTGATCTTTTTGAGCCAAAAACAGGTCTAGAGCTAGTTTTGGGATTTGAAAATTTTATTTTTAAAATCTGCCAAAATATGAATAAAATCTATAAACAAACATATTTTGCCAAAAATTTGTTGGAAAAAACTTGACAAAATTTATGGCCAAACAGGGGCTTAAAATCAATTGACGGTTTTATTAGCTTTTTTTTTTTTTTTTTTTTTTTGTATTGTCACCATAGTATGTATTATCTTAATATAATACAAACTTAGCAAGCGTTTGCGCACGGATTTGACTGAAACTTAAAAAATTGAGTTTTTGAAGATGAGATGAAAAATAAATTTGAAAGTTAAAATTGTGTTTGGATATGCATTTTATTTGAAATTTAAAATTTTATGAGCAGAAAACTTCAAAAACTACTCTAGAGCTGTTTTTGAGATTTGAACATTTTGTCTTCAAAATCTGCAAAAAATGATTAAAATCTATAAACAAACAAATATTTAAAAATAAATTTGAAAAAAAGGCCCCAAATTTTATGGCCAAATGGGAGCTTATTCACTAGAGGCATGACTTCTAAGAATTCCCATCACGGCGGCTCAAGCGAGAGGCTAGTAAAGCCTTTACTTTAAGCCAAAAATTTTGAGGCCTCAAAAGTGTTTAACAATAAATTTTATGATTTTTTCTGCTTAGATAATATTAAAAATTCTGGAAAAAAAATATAAATTTTAATTAAACTACTCAAATCTTTATATTAATAATATTTTTTTATAACAATATCCAAGATAATATATTGCAATATTTGTCTTAAATCTTATTAACTTGAATTAACCTTTACCAATATAATATAATAACATTATTATTTAAAGCTCAAGGTTTAATGTCTTTTAGGACTACTATTGTATAGACATAAAGAAAAAAAGAAAAAAAGAAAAAAAGAAAAACATTTTGTATATCTGATTCAATTAAAAGTTTAAGACTCCTTAATAAATTTAACTTTAGGCTACTAATTTTATTGATCGGCTTTGATTCTCATTATATAAATTTTCTCTTATCTATCTAGATTACAAACACGTGATTGGTAAAATCATTTTATGTTTACCGGCTCAACTACATTATTGCATGGTATCTCTTCCTCATCACTATCATCAAGCTCAAAACCTTGAGATCATGGCATGTAAGGAAGTTTTGAGAACTTGTATGAGATATTGGAAGGAAAAAAAGTTTTCATAACTACGTATAATTAAGAAGACAGAGGAGAAACTCAAATGCATACACTGATGGGGTTGTAATTTTCCTTTTGTCCCCGATCTGCATTCTTGATAGAGGCACATACTTAATTGATCACGCCCAACTATACCTTCTAAAAGGTCTATTGGGCGATGCAAAAATAATTCGATTTTTAAGTCCGGAGTCGAATCCTATAAAGAACTAAAGCTTAGCTATAACTGTTTACTATCACTAAGAAGATAAGCTTGAATAATTCCTAAGTTATAATTATTAAGATTCTTATGTCTAGCTAATTAACTAACAAATTAAAGTAGTAGATTAATAACTAGAGATACTAAGGGTTGGAGAACAGATTAAGGAGATCTATAGTTATGATTTTCCCAATTATCGGATCTTTCTCGCTACGTCTTCTATAATTTCATCTAAGTATTCTCTACCGATCGTGAGTATTCGGGTGTCGTAGTTATCTCTCGAACAACTACCACAATTTACTCGACATATTCTCTCGAACTATGCTAGCTGGCACTAATTCACCACTGACTACAGTCGCACCAAGGTTTCGTTATCTGTAATCCCCCTTTTAAAATCCTCCGTATTGATCTCTCACATACGTTAGGAGTCATGTTGTTCAACAACTACCTAAATGCGTACCCTCTCTCAAGCAATTCACACTAAATAGACACACTCAATTGATGGCCATTCAATCAACAGCAACAAACACGTAGTTGAACAAGTAGAGAAATCTAACCGCTTAATTATATAAAAACATAACAAGAATTTATCCTACAAAAGGTTCCATAAAAACCATAGTTAACAAAATAGCTATTCATAGTCATGCTAACTATCATGATAATAATTGAAAGTATTAAAATATAGATAAAGGAAGAACAAAGAGAAAACTCTTGCGATTTCTTGCTTCCAAGTGTTCCAGTAACCTTTTTGCCTCTCCAATAATGTCTCTCCCTTAAGAAATAGGTTTAGAACCCCTTTTATACATGTTGGGGGCGTGTAGGGTCGAAACTCCCAAGTCCTAGCCGAATTAGGACGAAATCCATCCTTGGGCGTCTCGCTTGGCGCCTGGCGCCTGGCGCCAACTTGGATACCAAACTTTTTTCACTTTTGTGCTTTGCTGCCCTTGGCGTTTTGTTTGGTGCGTGGCGCGAACTGGGCACCAAAGTCATACTTCCTCCAAATTCTTTCGTTTTTACTTCAATTTGCATGCAAGCTTTCCAAATCACTTCCAATTGACTCTTACACATATAGATACCATTATTAAGCTTGAGTCACAAATATTCACGCCAAAGTTAACAAGATCGAGGTATAATACAAGGCAAGTTACATGCAAAAATATGGATTATTAGCCTAACATCACCTCCCCACACTTAAGCTCTTGCTCGTTCTCAAGTAACCTAAAACCTTGCTAACCAAAAAATGCACGCAAGACATCACACAATGAAGGAACATTTGGCAATTCAACATACTGCCCCTATGACCATAGTTGATACCAACAATTAATCCCTTGCACACACATTCATACCTTTCCTTTTCACTTGCCTGGATATTAGTGACCAATTTAAAACACTCAAACAACCTGCCCATAAGCACCCAACCTCAAAAACCGACTCGTTGCCAATAAGCACTCTCAACTCGTGCACTCACCCGACAAGAGATATTTAATAATGTTTTATCTGTCATGGAATCATGTGCCTCACCAAAGAATACGAGGGTATTTCGTCCACACATTCAAATATGCATTCGAATATAATTTAAGGACATTGCATATATGAATAAAGAACCATTCACTCTCACAAAGAATTTCATGTGCATTTCGTGATTATACTATAGGCTTGCCCGTAGTGTATATCTCTACTAATCTAAGCTCGTATATTCTAAGATCAATTAGGTCTTTACGGGTTGTAATGTAGGCTAAGGGACAAGAACCTTCCTATGCACTTTAATACACTACACTTAACTTTCCAATACACACTTTTCGTGACCAATTCAAGCAATGCCATGAAACCATATACAACTTGGCCCTTCTTCTTTAAGCACAAGTATGCATTCACTAGTCCGGATCACGATGAATAGGAGGTGTATTTTCTATATACTTTTTTTTCTCCTTTTTTTTTGTATTTTCTTTGCTTTTCTTTTTTTTTTTCCTCCTTTTTTGCCAACATTCTCTACAAACTTAGGTTGCCCGGCTAATGATCTTTCAAAACATACATGCACCTTTTGGCCTCTCTGTGGTTCCACTCAAAAGCTACCCCAAATCTCACCTTACTCTTCTAGCGACTTAAGTGCTTTCGGAGGTAATGGTTTGAAAAGATTTAATTAAGAACAAAATAGGAATCGTCTTGTAATATGGTTACCAAAGAAAAAGCTTAGAAGCTCAAATGGGCTATCTGAGGATAATGTTATTTATGGTGGCATAATAGCTCAATGGACAATCAAAGAAACGCCTACATCATCTCCTAGACTCCAAAGCTTACTTATTTCGCTTCGACTAACACAAATGGTAAGTTCTAGACAAACACAGGATAGCACAGAATGTAATCGGAATCTCACATCACACAATGCACATGACCCCAATCCGTATGGTTCCATTACCGTCTCTCAAGTTTAGACAAGTAATCAGAAAGTCAAGGAGTATTAAACAATAAAGCACTACATTAACAATGAGTCAAGTAACTGAGAAAAAGCGTCGCAGACAAGCTATTCAATCTTTCACGGCATCAATTATCATTAAAACATGTTAGGAAGGTAATTTGCATGCTAAGGCCTAACTATGCTAGCATCAAACAGGTCAAAAGGACATACAGAACACTCAAGTTTCTTCCCTCGGTTTCCTAAAAGTTAAAAAAAATAAAAAACTACCCGGTTCAAGTTACATCCCTTGAAAAAAAAAAACCGATGCCAAAAGAAAAATCAAGGGGGGTTATTATCCACCTACGACTAACTAAAAATAAAAAAAAATATTTTTAGATATTTTTTCACTGGACCTTAATCCCTCAAGAAAGCTGTCCAAGAGATCCATCGTCAGGAATATTCCTATTTTTTTAGTTAAACTAACACAACTAAAATATCATTGAAAATCACCCAGATAATCTTCTCACTCCATATTTAAAATTGCGCATTGTCCCCAATGCACACCATAAATAACAAGAGGGTAAAAAAAACTCCCTGGTAGGCCAAAGGCCGAAGCATCAAAAAGTCATGGGATACTCAGACTTCTCCCAAGCCTGGTCTTTCGTGCGGGTACCTCACACTTAGTTCTAACCATCTGTTTGCTTTTTTCTTCCTTCCAATGGCTTTGCTTTCCACGCTCCTACAAAAAAAAAACTATATACTACAAAAATAACACAATTAAAAAAAACAAATACAAAAAAATAAAAAATAAAAAAGTAGTTGCCTCTCAACAAGCGCCTTATTCAACGTCGTGGCATGACGTGAATCACTTTCTGCCTCCACTTCGATCTTATGAATTGGATCCAAAGTTTTTATTCTATCTCGATATAAATTGTTGCGAGCCAAAAATTAAATGATTTTTTATGCACTGCTTAGCTTTAAGCTGAGGAGTATCACCTTGCCTAGACGGCCTCAAAAATTTCAAAATACATGGCTTGTCTACCTCTTTCCTTATCTCCTTTCTACGCTCGTAAGGATCCACTCTCATTTCACCATACGAACACAATATTGAGAAGTGTTTGGAATGATGTTCAACACGCTTAAATACATGAACTTCGAGATGTTCAACATCCTCTACACCAATGATACTAGAGTCAACTAAATATTTTTCCTCAATGTACTCTAGTATCACGCCTTCAATATCGACATCATCAAATTCTAGTTGGTTGGTTTGGTCGTATTCTACTCTCAACTCCTCCATTATAATGGCAATTTCTACAGCTAATTCATGCTCTTTTTGGCTACTATCCACAATGTCAGCTTTTTGCGCTTTACAAGGATCAACTAGTTGACTCACTTGAGCGTCCAAGTTGTGAATAGTTGCCTCTTGCCTTTGTATCTGCAATAGTTTCTCATCATATTGTTCCACAAGGAACTTCAACATATCCATGATCTCCTTAAGTCAATGTTCCCAGGTTCTTTGTTCCTATTAACTTCACAAGACAAAGTAGAACCATCATCATAATGAGTTGGAGGAGGATAAGGAAGATCAAAAGTAGAATTACCAACACTAAAACTTTCATAATTCCTAGATGTCATGTTTCTCAAATCAACAAGTAAAATAAAATAAAATTTTAAAAAAAAAGAACAAAACAAAAAAAAAAGTTCAAACTTGAAACCTAGCAAGATGTACTGCTATACTGTTAGTTCCCATGCAACAACACCAAAATTTGATCAAGCCCAACTATGCCTCCTTAGAGGTCTAGCGGTCAATGCAAAAATAATCCGATTTACAAGCCCGGAGTCGAATCCCACAGAGAACTAAGGCTTAGCTACAACTGTTTACTATCACTAAGAAGACAAAATCGAACAATTCCTAAGTTATAAATATTAAGATTCTTATGTCTAACTAATTAACAAACAAATTAAAATAGTAGATTAATAACTAGAGATGCTAAGAGTTGGAGAACAGATTAAGGAGGTCTAGAGTTATGATTTTCCAAATTATCGGAATCTTTCTCGCTACGTCTTCTATAATTTCATCTAAGTATTCTCTACCGATCGTGAGTATTTGGGTGTCGTAGTTATCTCTCGAACAACTACCACAATTTACTCGACATATTCTCTCGAACTATGCTAGCTGGCACTAATTCACCACTGACTACAGTCGCATCAAGGTTTCGTTATCTGTAATCCCCCTTTTAAAATCCTTCGTATTGATCTCCAACATACGTTAGGAGTCATGTTGTTCAACAACTACCTAAATGCGTACCCTTTCTCAAGCAATTCACACTAAATAGGCACACTCAATCGATGGCCATTCAATCAACAGCAACAAACACATAGTTGAACAAGTAGAGAAATCTAGCGGCTCAATTATATAAAAACATAACAAGAATTTATCCTACAAAAGGTTCCATAAAAACCATAGTTAACAAAATAGCTATTCATAGTCATGCTAACTATCATGATAATAATTGAAAGTATTAAAATATAGATAAAGGAAGAACGAAGAGAAAACTCTTGCGATTCCTTGCTTCCAAGTGTTCCAGTAGCCTTTTTGCCTCTCCAATAATGTCTCTCCCTTAAGAAATAGGTTTAGAACCCCTTTTATATATGTTGGGGGCGTGTAGGGTCGAAACTCCCAAGTCCTAGCCGAATTAGGACGAAATCCATCCTTGGGCGTCTCGCTTGGCGCCTGGCGCCAACCTGGACACCAAAATTTTTTCACTTTTATGCTTTGCTGCCCTTGGCGTTTTGTTTGGTGCCTGGTGCGAACCTGGGCACCAAAGTCATACTTCCTCCAAATTTTTTCGTTTTTACTTCAATTTGCAGGTAAGCTTTTCAAATCACTTCCAATTGACTCCTACACATATCGATACCATTATCAAGTTCGAGTCACAAATATTTACACTAAAGTTAACAAGACCGAAACATAATACAAGGAAAATTACATGCAAAAAATATGAATTTTTAACCTACCATCAATAATGTTTGACATAACACTGGAAGAAAATCAGAGAAACAATTGATAGTTTACTTATGAAGTGATTTATCAATTACACCTTTATCAATACACTCAATCAGAGAAACAATAGTTAGTTTACTTATGAAGTGATTTATCAGTTGCACCCTTATCAATACACTCTAAGGCTTCTTAGAGGCACAATAAGCTAAGCTTAACATGTGATAGTACTCAAATTTAGAGATAAATGTCACAACCCTAACCCCGAACCCGGTCGTGATGGCGCATCTCGTGAAGACAAGGCTAGACAATTCAAACAAAACCTCATTCTTAAGAAATTAAATTAACAAGAAAATAATACAAACATAGTTTAATAGCATCCAATCGCGGAATTGTAGCTAACCATCCTGGCAACAACCCAAACTGGGGTGTCACAATGTCATGAGCCACTAATGAATCCTAATAACAAGATTACTAGTTGCAACATCTGGCACAATTGTCTGAAGAGTGTGGAAACAACAAGATAATAGAGATACGGGGCTGCGGACGCCAACAGCTACCTCGTAGTCTCTGAATCACCGCCCTGACAGGAGTAGTCAACGCCTCGGAGCGGAACCAACATCGCCTGAATCTGCACACATGGTGCAGGGAGTAATGTGAGTACTTCCAACTCAGTGAGTAATAATCATAAATAATGGCGGAAAGCAAGAAAACACACAAAGCACAAGGCATTCTATAATGAAGCAGTTAAAACATCGTTCGCAACAGAAAGTCAGTGAGAAATCCAAGTCAAATCTCTTTTCAACAGGTGAAAACATGAAATCCTTTTTGGTAAATAATGTAAAGTAAAATATCGCCCCTTGGGCTCAGTATCATTTAAAACATAGTATCGGATCCTCGGGCATATCACATGGTACAACATCCGCCCCTCGGGCATAGCACGTGGTACAACATCAGCCCTGCGGGCTATGTTTCACATCACAATATCAGCCCCTCGGGCTATATTTCACATCACAATGGGTACCCGCGCTCACTGGGGGTGTACAGACTCCGGGAGGGGCCCCTTACGGCCCAAGCGCAATATCATATCTCGTGGCGGCGTGCCACCCGCTCCCATTTACATCATATCTTGTGGTAGGCGTACCACCCGCTCCCATTTACATTATATCTTGTGGTAGGCGTACCACCCGCTCCCATTTACATAATATCTCGTGGTAGGCGTACCACCTGCTCCCGTTAATAGCATATCTTGTGGTAGGCGTACCACCCGCTCCCATTTATTTCATATCTTGTGGTAGGCGTACCACCCGCTCCCATTTATATCATATCTGGTGGTAGGCGTACCATCCGCTCCCATTTATATCATTTAAAATGTTATTTAAATCTCAAAACCGAGTAAACGTGGCTGAGTGTTAAAATAGTGGAAAACAACATGACCGAGTTCAAGTAATGAATCCAAACAGTGAGGAAACAGTGATAAATGCCCCTGAAGGGTTCAATAACCGGCACGAAGCCCAAATATGGCAATCAGCCCAAAACATGATGATATCAAATAAGTTTCAATCAAATATGTAGTAAAAATCATCAATCGGGACGGACCAAGTCACAATCCCCAGTAGTAAATGACCCCCACTCTCATCATCGAGCGCGTGCCTCACCTCAATATAGCACTACGATGTGCAATCAGGGGTTTTAAACCCTCAGAACATCAGTTACAATCACTACTCATCTCAACCGGCTAAATCTCTAGCCCACGACGCATTTGCCCTTCGAATTGGCCTCCACGTGCGTCGAATCTATCCAAATTCAGAAAATATGTCACAATATGTTGAGGGAAAAAAGCCCAAGCGAAAACAACCGAAAATACCAAAAAATCCCGAAATTAGCAAAAACCGAGCCCCGGGTCCACTTCTCAAAGTTTAGAAATTTTCACATCAACGGGTTCCTTATCTCCCCATGAGTTCAACCATACTAAAATTACCGAAATCCGACATCGGATCGACCTGCAATTCTTTAAATCTAAACTTGAGGATTTCCAACAAGTTTTCCAACTTAAATCACCAATTACATATTAGAATGGCAATAGATTTGGGTAATTTGACCAAGATTGAGTTAGGAACACTTACCCCGATGTTTCCCTTGAAAATCTCCCAAAAATCCCTTCAAGATTAGCTGCAATCCGAGCTCTGTAGCTCCAATTATGTTTAAGATGGCCAAAGTCCCCTCTTTCAAGAATTTGTCTAAGAAAGTCTACTTTGGATATGTTCTCAAGGCTGATTTTGTTGTGATTTAGGGTGTTTTAGAGTTGGTTCTCTTAGTTGGTAACGACAATGGATTTTGCATGGCTAATGGATACTGGTTTCTTATTTATAAGGGTCAAAAATCGAGACAAAAACGCCCTGTCAGGCTTAATATGCGATCGCATATCTGTCGTATAACAGATATGCGGTCCGCATATTTGACGCGACCATCGCAAAGGTAACCCTAGCCTTTACCGCAATTCAGCACGAAGCATGGTTTGCGGTCCGCATGTCAAAAATGCGACCGCATTTTTGACCGCATTTTCGATATTGATTTTTGTCCAGAAATCTGCCTCGGTCTGCGGTCTCAATGTGCAAAATATGCAGTCCGCATGTTAGAAATGCGACCGCATTTCACACCGCGTTTCTGACCCGAATGTTGCCCAGAAATCTGTTTGAGTTTGCTATCTCATTGTGAGATTTGCGGTCCGCATTTGAGAAATGCAACCGCATCCTCGACTCTGGTTTTTCTGCAAATTTTCCTTCCAACGATGAAATGGTCCGTTTAACCACCCAAAACTCACCCGAGGCCACTGGAACCTCAACCAAACATGCCAACATATCTCATAACATTATTCAAACTTGTTCAAACCTTGGGAACGCTCAGAACAACCTATCAACCCCAATTCGCGTCGAATTCAAGCCTAAGAATTTCAAAATCTTCAAAATCGCTCATTTGATCTAAACCCAACCAAACCACGTCCGAATGACCTGAAATTTTGCACACAAGTCCTAAATCACATATCGAAGCTACAGCAACTTTCGAAATTCCGTTCCGACCCTCGGATCAAAATCTCACCTATCAACTGGAAATCGCCAAAAATTCCTATCTTCATCAATTCAAGCCTAATTCTACACGGGACCTCCAAAACCAATTGCGATCACACTCCTAAGTCATAAATCACCTCCCGAAAGTAACTAAACCATCGGAACTCGTATCCGAGCCCTCTAACTCATAAGTCAACATTCAGTTGACTTTTCCAACTTAAACCTTCTTAAAAGAGACCAAGTGTCTCATTTTTTACCAAATCTACTCCGAACGCAAACTATTCAACGTGATTGCATAAAACACGGATAACGAAGCATAATAAGGTAGAAATGGGGAAAACGGAGCGGTAACTCATGAGACGACTAGCTGGGTCGTCACATTCTCCCCCACTTAAACAAACGTTCGTCCTCGAGCAAGTCAAGAAACATACCTGGAGCCTCAAATAGGTGAGGATATCTGCTCCGCATCTCCCTCTCAGTTTCCCAGGTAGCCTCTTCCATGGACCGACCTCTCCACTGAACTTTCACTGAAGCTATCTCCTTGGACCTCAACTTCCGACGTTACGATCCAAAATCGCCACTAGCTCTACCTCATAGGTCAAATTATCATCCAACTGAATCGTGCTGAAGTCCAAAATATGAGACGGGTCCCCAATATACTTCCGGAGCATAGAAACATGAAATACTGGGTGTACACTCGATAGACTGGGTGGCAAAGCAAGCTCATAAGCCACCTCCCCAACTCTCGAAGCACCTCAAACGGCCCAATGAACCGAGGACTCAATTTCCCTTTCTTCCCGAATCTCATGACACCTTTCATGGGCGAAACCTTCAGCAAGACCTTTTTGCCAACCATGTAGAACACATCTCGAACCTTCCTATCGGCATAACTCTTCTGCCTCGACTATGCTGTACGGAGCCTCTCCTGGATCACTTTCACCTTTTCTAGAGCATCCCGAACCAAGTCAGTTCCCAATAGCCTAGCCTCGCCGGGCTTGAACCAACCAACTGGAGATCTACACCGTCTCCCATACAAAGCTTCATACGGAGCCATCTGAATACTTGACTGGTAAATGTTGTTATAAGCGAACTCTACAAGCGGAAGAAACTCATCCCATGAGCCTCCCAAATCAATAGCACATGCACGTAACATGTCCTCCAGTATTTGAATGGTACGTTCGGACTGCCCATCTGTATAAGGATGAAAAGCTGTGCTTAACTCCACCTGAGTACCCAACTCCCTCTGCACGACTCTCCAAAACTGCGAAGTGAACTGAGTACCTCTATCTGAAATGATAGAAACTGGAACACCATGCAGCCGAACAATCTCTCGGATATAAATCCTTGCCAACCGTTCTGAAGAATAGGTAGTACACACAGGAATAAAGTGCGCGGACTTGGTCAGTCGATCCACAATCACCCAAATAGCATCGAACCTCTTCAAAATCTGCGGAAGTCCAACAACAAAGTCCATAGTGATCCGCTCCCACTTCCACTCGGGAATAGTCATCTGCTGAAGCAAGCCGCCCGGCCTCTAGTGCTCATATTTTACCTGCTGGCAGTTGAGACACCGAGCCACAAATCCCACAATATCTTTCTTCATTCTTCTCCACCGGTAGTGTTGTTTCAAGTCCTGATACATCTTTGCGGCACCCGAATAAATGGAATACCGTGAGCTATTGGCCTCTTCCAGAATAAACTCCCGAAGCCCATCCACCTTGGGTACACAAATCCGACCTTGCATCCTCAACACTTCTTCTTCGCCGATGGTCACATCTTTAGCATCATTATGCTGAACTATGTCCATAAGGAGAAGCAAATGCGGATCGTCATACTGGCGCTCCCTGATGCGATCATATAACGAAGACCGAGAAACCACGCAAGCCAACACCCGATTGGATTTTGAGATGTCTAATCTCACAAATTCATTGGCCAAGGTCTGGACATCGACTGCGAGAGGTCTCTCCCCAACTGGAATGTATGCCAAACTCCCCATACTCACTGCCTTTCGGCTCAAAGCATCAGCCACCACGTTGGCCTTTCCCGGATGGTATAATATAGTGAGGTCATAATCCTTGAGCAACTCCAACCATCTCCGCTGCCTCAAATTAAGATACTTTTGCTTGAAAAAATGTTGAAGGCTGCGATGATCAGTAAACACCTCACAAGACACGCCATACAAGTAATGCCTCCTAATCTTCAGTGCATGGACTATGGCAGCCAACTCCAAATCATGAACGGGGTAGTTCCTCTCATGGGGCTTCAACTGACGAGAAGCATAAGCAATAACTCTACCCTCCTGCATTAGTACACAACCAATCCCAACTCTCGAGGAAGCACAATACACAGTATACGAACCTAAAGCTGATGGCAAAACCAATACTGGAGCTGTGGTCAAGGCTGTCTTGAGCTTATGAAAGCTCTCTTCGCACTTGTCCAACCATACAAATGGAACACCCTTCTGAGTCAATTTGGTCAAGGGCGATGCAATGGATGAGAATCCCTGAACAAACCGGCGATAGTTGCCTGCTAACCCAAGAAAGCTACGAATCTCTGTGACTGAGGACGGTCTAGGCCAACTCTGGACCGCCTCTATCTTCTTTGGATCAACCTGTATACCCTCGCTGGACACTACATGTCTTAAGAAAGCCACTGACCCGAGCCAAAACTCACACTTAGAGAATTTTGCATAAAGCTTCTCCTCCCTCAATCTCTGCAATACAACTCGCAAATGCTCCGCGTGTTCCTCCTGACTACGCGAGTACACCAGAATATCATCAATGAATACCACAACGAACGAATCTAGATACGGCCGAAATACATTGTTCATCAACTGCATGAACGCTGCTGGGGCATTGGTTAGCCGGAAAGACATAACAAGAAACGCATAGTGACCATATCTAGTCTGGAAAGAGTCTTAAGAATATCTGCATCCCTGATCTTTAGCTGGTGATATCCTGAACGTAGATCAATCTTGGAGAACACTTGCGCTCCCTGAAGCTGGTCAAATAATTCATCAATGCGAGGCAAAGGATACTTGTTCTTGATTGTTACCTTGTTCAATTGCCTATAATCGATGCACATTCTCATCGTGCCATCCTTATTCTTCACAAACACCACCGGTGCACCCCAAGGTGACACGCTAGGCCGAATGAACCCCTTATCTAGGAGTTCCTGAAGTTTCTCCTTCAATTCTTTCAACTCTGCTGGTGCCATACGTTACGGTGGAATAGAGATGGGCTGAGTGCCCGGCACCATGTCAATACCAAAATCAATATCCCTGTCCGGTGGCATGCCCGGCAGGTCTGCAGGTCTGCAGGAAAGACATCGGGAAAATCCCTCACAATTGGAACAGAGTCAATGCTTGGGGTCTCAGCTCCAACATCCCTCACAAACGCTAGGTATGAAAGGCACCCTTCCCAACCATACGCTGGGCCTTTAAGAAAGATACCACCCTACTAGGAATATAATCAGTCACGTCACGCCACTCGATCCGCGGTACACCTGGCATAGCCAAAGTAACTGTCTTAGCATGACAGTATAAAATAGCACGACTCGGAGATAACCAATCCATGCCCAAAATGACATCAAAATCTACCATGCTTAATAGCAATAGGTCCACTCGGGTCTCCAGACCCCCAAGAGTTACTACACACGACCGGTACACACGGTCTACAACAACAGTATCGCCTACCGGGGTAGACACATGAACAGGTAAAGCAAGAAACTCTCGGGGCATACCCAAATAATGAGCAAAATATGAGGACACATATGAATAGGTGGAACCGGGATCAAATAATACAGAGGCATCTTTGTGGCAGACTGAAACAATACCTGTAATAATGGCATCTGTCCTGCCTGGAATAGCATAAAATCGAGCCTGGCCACCGCCTGCTCGACCTCCCCCTCTGGGGCGACCCCTGGATGGCTGACCTCCACCCCTAGCTGACTGGGCGGGTGGTTAAGTAACTGGAGCAGAAGTTGAGGGTTGACCTCTCTGTTGGGACGATCTAGCACCAGGATGAGGACAATGCCTCCACATGTGGCCCATCTCGCCACACTCATAATAGTTCCCTGGTGCTCTAGCAGATGCACTCGGCATAGAAGGACCCTGGGCCGACAGAGTACGAGCTGGAAGGGCGCTGAGTGATGACTGGCCTTGCTGCAACCCATGATAACCACGACCTGCAGATGCCCCACGATACTCTGGACGGGCTGGCTGGGCAGGCCTGAAGGAACGACCTCTACCCTGCTGAAACTGGCCTCTCTAAGGAGCACCACTGTAACTGCCTGATCCTCGAGGCCTCTTAGCCTCCCTCTCCTCTAGCTCCTGACGGCGAACCGTCTCAATCTCGTGAGCTATATCAACCATCTCCTTGAAGGTAGCACCGAATACTCGCTCCATGGTCATAAGAATACGGAGGTGATAGTTAAGGCCATCCACAAACCTCCTGATCCTTTCACGGTCAGTCGGAACCATCCAGACAGCATGACGAGCCAACTCAGAAAATCTTGACTCATATTGCGACACAGTCATATCCCACTGATGCAGCCATTCGAACTATCTACGCAGCTCCTCTCTGCGGGACTGCGGCACATACTTCTCCAAGAAAAGAGCGGAGAACTGCTGCCAAGTAAGGGGCGCTGCATCAACCGGCCTACGCCTCTCATACGCCTCCCACCAATTAAAGGCAGCTCCCGCAAACTAAAACGTGGTAAATGCCACACCACTAGACTCAAGAATCCCGGCTGTTCGGAGCATTCGCTGACACTTGTCAAGAAAACCCTAGGCATCCTCGCCCTCAGCAACACTGAATGACGGAGGCTGGAGTCTGCCAAACCTCTCAAGACGACGCTGCTCATCATCTGGCATAACTGGTACTATGATATCCTGAGCTGGTGCAACCGGTTGGGCTGGAGGTTCCCCCGGCATCTGATGTCCCTGCACTACCTGCTCAGGCGTGCGAGCAGCGGGGGTCCGATTGTCTCCCCCGGCCTGTGAAGTAGCTGCCGCTGTATTGATTGAGACTGCCTGAGCCAGGCCAGTGCAAACGGTTAAGATCTGACCCAAGGCCTCCTGAAGACCTGGAATCACGATTGGCACAGCTGGTGCCTGAACTGGTGCTGTTGGAGCCTGTTCCTGAGCTGGGGCAGCTGGTGGATCAACAGATGCTGCCCTCGCTGCTTTGCCTCTACCACGACCACGACCGCGTCCTCGGCCTCTGGTGGCCTCAGTGGGTGGTACTGGTGGTCGTTCACTTCGTCCGATATCTTGCGTCCTCACCATCTGTGAGAGAATAGAATAACAGAAGTCTCAGTGCTCGGATCAACAAGTTCGCACGACAAGGATTTCAAGAATATAGAGTTTTCCTAAAAAGGTTCCGCAGCCTCTCGAAGATAAGTACAGACGTCTCCGTACCGATCTACGAGACTCAACTAAACCCGCTCATGACTCGTGAGACCTATGTAACCTAAGCTCTGATACCAACTTGTCACGACCCTAACCCCGAATCCGGTCGTGATGGCACCTCTCGTGAAGACAAGGCTAGCCAATTCAAACAAAACCATATTCTTAAGTAATTAAATTAACAAGAAAATAATAAAAACATAGTTTAATAGCATTCAATCGCGGAATTGTAGCTAACCATCCCGACAACAGTCCAAACCGGGGTGTCACAATGTCATGAGCCACTAATGAATCCTAATAACAAGATTACTAGTTACAACATCTGGCACAATTGTCTGAAGAGTGTGGAAATAACAAGATAATAGAGATACGGCGCTGCGGATGCCAACAGCTACCTCGTACTCTCTGAATCACCGCCCTGACAGGAGTAGTCAATGCCTCGGAGTGGAACCAACATCGCCTGAATCTGCACACATGGTGCAGGGAGTAATGTGAGTACTTCCAACTCAGTGAGTAATAATCATAAATAATGGCGGAAAGCAAGAAAACACACAAAGCACAAGGCATTCTATAATGAAGCAGTTAAAACATCGTTCGCAACAGAAAGTCAGTGAGAAATCCAAGTCAAATCTCTTTTCAAAAGGTGAAAACATGAAATCCTTTTTGGTAAATAATGTAAAGTAAAATATCGCCCCTCGGTATCAGTATCATTTAAAACACAGTATCGGATCCTCAGGCATATCACATGGTACAACATCCGCCCCTCGGGCATAGCACATGGTACAACATCAGCCCCTCGGGCTATGTTTCACATCACAATATCAGCCCCTCGGGCTATATTTCACATCACAATGGGTACCCGCGCTCACTGGGGGTGTACAGTCTCCGGGAGGGGCCCCTTACGGCCCAAGCGCAATATCATATCTCGTGGCGGCGTGCCACCCGCTCCCATTTACATCATATCTTGTGGTAGGTGTACCACCAGCTCCTATTTACATAATATCTCGTGGTAGGCGTACCACCCGCTCCCATTTATAGCATATATTATGGTAGGCGTATCACCCGCTCCCATTTATATCATATCTTGTGGTAGGCGTACCACCCGCTCCCATTTATATCACATCTTGTGGTAGGCGTACCACCCGCTCCCATTTATATCATTTAAAATGTCATTTAAATCTCAAAACCGAGTAAAAGTGGCTGAGTTGTAAAATAGTGGAAAACAACATGACCGAGTTCAAGTAATGAATCCAAACAGTGAGGAAACAGTGATAAATGCCCCCGAAGGGTTCAATAACCGGCACGAAGCCCAAATATGGCAATCAGCCCAAAACATGATGATATCAAATAAGTTTCAATCAAATATGTAGTAAAAATCATCAATCGGGACGGACCAAGTGACAATTCCCAGTAGTAAATGACCCCTACGCTCATCATCCAGCGCGTGCCTCACCTCAATATAGCACTACGATGTGCAATCAGGGGTTTTAAACCCTCAAAACATCAGTTACAATCACTACTCACCTCAACCGGCTAAATCTCTAGCCCACGACGCGTTTTCCCTTCGGATTGACCTCCACGTGCGTTGAATCTATCCAAATTCAGAACAAATACGTCACAATATGTTGAGGGAACAAAGCCCAAGCGAAAACAACCGAAAATACCAAAAAATCCCGAAATTAGCAAAACCCGAGCCCCGGGCCCACTTCTCAAAGCTTAGAAATTTTAACATCAACGGGTTCCTTATCTCCCCACGAGTTCAACCATACTAAAATTACCGAAATCCGACATCGGATCGACCTGCAATTCTTTAAATCTAAACTTGAGGATTTCCCACAAGTTTTCCAACTTAAATCACCAATTACATACTAGAATGGCAATAGATTTGGGTAATTTGACCAAGATTGAGTTAGGAACACTTACCCCGATGTTTCCCTTGAAAATCTCCCAAAAATCCCTTCAAGATTAGCTGCAATCGGAGCTCTATAGCTCCAATTATGTTTAAGATGGCCAAAGTGCCCTCTTTCAAGAATTTGTCCAAGAAAGTCTCCTTTGGATATGTTCTCAAGGCTGATTTTGCTGTGATTTAGGGTGTTTTGGAGTTGGTTCTCTTAGTTGGTAACGACAATGGGTTTTGCATGGCTAATGGATACTGGTTTCTTATTTATAAGGGTCGAAAATCGAGATAAAAACGCCCCTGTCAGGCTTAAAATGCGATCGCATATCTGTCGCATAACAGATATGCAGTCCGTATATTTGACGCGACCATCGCAAAGGTAACCCTAGCCTTCACCGCAATTCAGCACGAAGCATGATTTGCGGTCCGCATGTCAAAAATGCGACCGCATTTTTGACCGCATTTTTGACATTGATTTTTGTCCAGAAATCTGCCTCGGTCTGCGGTCTCAGTGTGCAAAATATGCGGTCCGCATGTTAGAAATGCGACCGCATTTCACACCGCGTTTCTGACCCGAATCTTGCCCAGAAATCTGTTTGAGTTTGCTATCTCATTGTGATATTTGCAGTTCGCATTTGAGAAATGCAACCGCATCCTCGACTCTGGTTTTTCTGCAAATTTTCCTTCCAACGATGAAATGGTCCGTTTAACCACCCAAAACTCACCCGAGGCCACTGGAACCTCAACCAAACATGCCAACATATCCCATAGCATTATTCAAACTTGTTCCAACCTTGGGAACGCTCAGAACAACCTATCAACCCCAATTCGCGTCGGATTCAAGCCTAAGAATTTCAATATCTTCTAAATCGCTCATTTGATCTAAACCCAACCAAATCACGTATGAATGACATGAAATTTCGCACATAAGTTCTAAATCACATATCGAAGCTACAACAACTTTCGGAATTCCGTTCCGACCCTCGGATCAAAATCTCACCTATCAACCGGAAATCGCCAAAAATTCTATCTTCACCAATTCAAGCCTAATTCTACACGGGACCTCCAAAACCAATTCCGATCACATTCCTAAATTATAGATCACCTCCCGAAACTAACCAAACCATCGGAACGCGCATCCGAGCCCTCTAACTCATAAGTCAACATTCGGTTGACTTTTCCAGCTTAAACCTTCTTAAAAGAGACCAAGTATCTCATTTCTTACCAAATCTACTCCGAACGCAAATTATTCAACGTGATTGCATAAAGCACGGATAACGAAGCATAATAAGGTAGAATTGGGGAAAACAGAGCGTTAACTCATGAGACGACTAGCTGGGTCGTCACAATAAATAATAAAGAAAAGTGTAAGAAACATAGAAATTTTGGAATATTTGAGGAATATGATACCTGTTGTAAAATCTTTGATTATTTTTGCTTTCGATTATACTATCATTCAACTCGAAAGTATAATATTATACCGAGACAGAAAGATAGCCCGGTGCATTAAACTCCCGCTATGTACGGGGTCCGGAAAAGGGTCACACTACAAAAGTTTATTGCATGCAGTTATCCTGTATTTTTACAAGAGGCTATTTTCGCGGCTTGAATCCGTGACCTACTGATCACATGGCAACAACTCTATGGGCAAATATAACGGTGAAAGTAACAATCATCACGTATAGTTTCTTTTATGCTGACTCATAAAAGAAAATGACTCCTTGTCCTCACAATTCCACTTCTCTGATTTCGCAAGAACTGAAAACTAAATTTGCAGAAACTATATGGGATTGAATTTATTTTCTAAATATTCGGACTTCTTAATAGTTTAAATAAGGAAACATTTACAAATAAAGTCTAAATTGATTTTAAAGTCTAAATGTTAGAGAAATAACTATGGATAATTTTATCCGATGTGAAATCTATTTTAAAGGTAAACAATTCTTCAACATTATGTGTTAGAGCTTTGTATAGGAAATTTTTTACACCATTATCACATTTACCTATTGTAGCGGATAAATTGTCAAAATTTCAAGATCACAAATCCCATATTTTCGTAAATCTTGCTTGTTGATATACTTTGGGTACAGTTGGATTCTTTTTAAGTATTATGGATATAATTATAAAATGGCATTAAGTTTTATAAAAGAAAATATGCATATAGAAATCAGTATTAGCCCTCATATGGTGCGCTAACCTTTTGATGTCTCATCAAATCTCATTCATGTCGTCCCGGGCCTAATTAAAATTGTAGGGGGTTCGGATGCCCTATATATATATATATATATAGCTCACGCGGCGGTATAAGGAAAGATTGTGATTGTGACGGTGAAATGAGATTACGAGGTGGTACCTCGGTTGTTATTCGTGTTGTTATCTCTCATCTACCTCACTTGTATTTGTTCGCATTGTGTTCTATATTTTCTTATTATGTGTTCCTTCCTTGTTCTATTTATTGTCTTAAATTTAGTTGTATATCTATCTTGTTGAATTTCTTTATTGCCTCATTTTCCACGTTTTCATTCTTAGACTGTATTATACTTGTTTAGCTTCTTTTTCTTATCCTAGTAGGTGTCTTAACCTAGCCTCGTCACTACTCTATCGAGGTTAGGCTTGATATTTACTCGGTACCGTTGTGGTGTACTCATACGACGCTTCTACACATCTTTTTTGTGCAGATCCAGGTACCTCATGTCAGGCTAGGCACCGGTGAGTAGCGCATTCAGATCGGAGACTTCAAGGTATATTTGCCGGCGTTCACAAGCCTCAGAGTCACCTTCTGTTTTTGTTTTCTATTGCATACTCTTTACTTAGACAGTGATGTATTAGGGATGTGTATTATACTCGTGTAGAGATTATGACTCAGTCTCACAAGATTTTAGGAGTTATTGTCAGCGGTGTTGTTGAGTTCTATTATGTTAACTAGATGGCTTGATTTGATCTATTGTTATTTCCGCCATTTATTCATGTATATTAGGCTTATCTAGTCTTAGAGACTAGGTATAATCACGACATCCTTTGGTGCGAGATTGTGGTCGTAACAAGTTGGTATCAGAGCTCTAGGTTCGTAGGTGTTACGAGTCATAAGCAGGTTTGGTAGAGTTTTGCGGTTTGGTATAGAGACGTCTGTACTTATCTTCGAGAGACTATGGAACTGTTAGAAAACTTAACTTCTTTGATTCCTTATTGTGCGAATTTGTTGACTTCGAAATTCTGAATCTTTATTTTTCTATTCTCTCATAGATTGTGAGGAGACACACTGCTCGATCCGATGATCAGATACCCCTGTCTTCTGCTAGAGCCGCGAGAGGATGGGGCCGGGGCAGATGTTGAAGAGGGGTACGTGGTGCAGCAAGAGCACCTGCCCGAGCTGCGATAGAAGATCCACCAGTAACTACACCTGGGGGTAGGCACCCGAGGTGCCTAATGCCACCCCTGCACTTCAGGAGACCCTCGCATAATTCTTGAGCATGTTTGCTACCCTAGCTCAGGCGGGGTTGATTTCACTTGCACCAGTCACATCTCAGGCTGGAGGAGGAGCTTAGACTCCCGCGGCCCGTATCTCAGAGCAGCGGGTCCATGTTGATCAGGTCCCAGAGATTATACCAGTGTAGCCGGTATTTCTGATTTAGCCTTAGGTTAGGGCAGCAACATCTGAGGAGGAGGAGCTTAGTCTTGAGAGGTACAAGAAGTACCGCCCTCCTACTTTCAGCGGCCAAGCTACAGAGGATGCATAAGGGTTTCTAGAGAAATGCCATTGTGTTATCCACACCATGGGTATTGTGGATATGAGTGGGGTTGCTTTTACTACATTCCAGCTGTCGGGAGCAGTGTATCAGTAGTGGCGGGCTTACGAGGAGGGTAGCCCAGCCGATGCAACTTCACTCACTATGGGCTCAGTTTTCACAGATGTTCTTGAGAGAGTGTTCCCCAGAGCCTTTGGAATGCGCGGCCCGTGGAGTTTGAGCAGTTGCGCCAGGGTACTATGGCAGTGTCAGAGTATGCTGTCAGATTCAGTGTGTTGTCCAGAAATGCACCTACCTTGATTTTTATAGTCATAGAGCGAGTTTGTTGATTCATCAAGGGGCTCAACTATGGCATTAGATTCAGTATGGCTCAAGAGTTGGAGATAGATACCCCATATGAGCAGGTGGTAGAGATCACGCGTAGGTTGGAGGGTATGCGGGGCCGTAAGAGAGAGGATAGGGAGGCCAAAAGGCCTCGAGGTACTGGAGGATTTAGTGGTAGTCACGCTGCAGCTACAGCCCGTCATGGCAGGGGCTATGTGAGCCGTCTAGTTCATTCAGCGCTTCCATCTTTTATTGTTGCTCCGACTACTTCTAGGTCTCAGGTTGCCCATTATGCACGACCACTGTTTTGTGTACCTCTTGCATAGGGTGCTTTCAGCGGTCAGTCCGATCGACCAGACACGGGTCTGAATCAACAACCACACCCACCGAGAGCTTTCTGTGAATGTGGTGATACTCATCATATGGTGAGGGATTTCCCCAGACTCAGGAAGGGTGCATCTCCACAGACTACACAAGCTCCACGCATTCCACAGGGTCCACAGACTTCATAGGCCGTGGTTGTTGCTCCAGTTTCCGCTCCACTTGCAGAGCCAGCTAGGGGTGGAGATCAGGCGGGCAGGGGTCGCCCTAGAGGGGGAGCCAAGGCAGATGCTATGCTTTTCTAGGTAGGACGAAGGCGGTTGCCCCAGATGCAGTTGTCACATGTATTGTTCCAATTTTTCATAGAGATGCATCGGTCTTATTTGATCTAGGCTCTACTTACTCATCTATATCATCTTACTTTGCTCCATATTTGGGTATATCTCATGATTCTTTGTGTTCTCCTGTTTATATGCCCACACCTGTGGGAGATTCTATTATTGTGGACCGTGTGTATTGGTTGTGTTTAGTTGTTATTGGTAGTTTTGAGACTAGAGTTGATCTATTATTTCTCAATATGGTAGACTCGATGTTATCTTGGGCATGGACTGTTGTCTCCCTATCATGCTATTCTGGATTGTTACTCCAAGACGGTGACATTGGCTATGCCAGGTTTACCGCGGTTAGAGTGGAGGGGTACTTTGGATTATGTTCCTAGTAGGGTTGTGTCCTTCTTTAAGGCACATCGGATGGTTAAGAAGGCGTGTGATGCATACCTAGCCTCTGTGAGAAGTGTCATTGTTGATACTCTTACCATTGAGTCAGTTCCGGTAGTGAGAGACTTCCCAGATGTATTTCCAGTAAATCTTCCGGGCATGCCGCCTGATAGAGATATCGATTTTGGTATTGACTTGTTGTCGGGCACTCAACCCATCTCCATTCCACCATATCATATGGCCCTAACAGAGTTGAAGGAATTAAAGGAGAAGCTGCAAGAGTTGCTTGATAAGGGCTTCATTCGGCCTAGTGTGTTGCCTTGGGGTGCTTCGATTTTGTTTGTGAAGAAGAAGGATGGTTCAATGCGCATGTGTATTGATTATCGGCATTTGAACAAGGCTACAGTGAAGAACAGGTACCCATTACCACACATTGATGACTTATTTTATTAGCTATAGGGTGTCAGATTTTCTTAAAGATTGATTTACGGTCAGGGTATCATCAGCTGAAGATTCGGGATCCGGATATTTTGAAGATTGCTTTTAGGACTCGATATGGTCACTACGAGTTCCTTGTGATGTCATTTGGGCTGACCAACGCCCTAGCAACATTTATGCACCTGATGAACAGTGTGTTCCAGCCAGATTCATTTGTCATTGTGTTTATTGATGACATCTTGGTGTACTCCTCCAGCCGGGAGGATCATGAGCAACATTTGACGATTGTACTCCAGACCTTAAGAGAAAAGAAGTTGTATGCAAAATTCTCAAAGAGTGAATTCTGGCTTGATTCAATGGCCTTTTTGGGTCATGTAGTATTGAGGGAGGGGATCAAGGTAGATTCGAAGAAGATCGAATCAGTTCAGAGATGGCCCGGATCGTCTTCAACTATTGAGATCCGGAATTTCCTTGGTTGGGCCGAGTATTATTGCCGTTTCGTAGAGGCTTTCTCATCCATTGCTGCACCTATGACCAGATTGGCCCAGAAGGGTCTCTTTTCAGATGGTCCGAAGAGTGTTAGTATTGCCTACGGGTTTGGGATCTTACACATTGTATTGTGATGAGTCCTGTGTTGGCCTTGGCGCGGAGTTGATGAAAAATAGTAGGGTGATTGCCGACACGTCTCGGCAGCTGAAGGTCCATGAGAAGAATTATCCTATCTACGACCTGGAATTGGCAGCTATTGTTCATGCATTGAATGTTTGGCGGCACTATTTATACGGTGTTCCATGTGAGGTCTATACCGACCACTGGAGTCTCCAGTATCTGTTCAAACAAAAGATCTTAATATGCGGCAGCAGAGATGGTTAGAGTTGCTTAAGGACTATGATATCACTATCTTATATCATCCCGGGAAGGCCAATGTAGTGGTCGATGCCTTGAGTCGCATATCTACCGGCAGTGGAGAGGCCATTAGCATTGGATGTTCAGGCCTAAGCCAATCAGTTTGTTAGATTGGATGTTTCGAAGCCTAGTCGAGTTCTTACTTGCGTGGTTTCTCGATCTTCTTTATATGATCGCATCAGAGAGCATCAGTATGATGACCCCCATTTGCTTGTCCTTTTGGACACAGTATAACATGGTAATACCAAGGAGGTTTCTATCGGAGATGATGGTGTTTTGCGGATACAGGGCGTGTTATGTGTGTCCAATGTTGATGGGTCACGTGAGTTGATTCTTCAAGAGGCCCACAGTTCGCAGTACTCCATTCATCCATGTGCCGATAAGATGTATCAGAATTTGAGGCAACACTATTGGTGGAGGAGAATGAAGAAAGACATAGTGGCGTATGAGCTAGGTGCCTAAATTGTCAGCAAGTGAAGTATGAGCATCAGAGGCCAGGCGGCTTGCTTTAGAGACTTGAGATTCCCGAGGGGAAATGGGAGCGTGTTACCATGGACTTCATTGTTGGGCTCCCATGGACTCAGAAGAAATTTGACGCTGTATCGGTGATTGTGGATAGGTTGACCGGATTTGTATATATTTTATAAAAATATTTAGTTACTTTTTGTAAATCGAAAAACATAGATAAATCAGGTATACGTGTGTGTGTGTGTCTGTACATAAAAATTCGGTCAAAAAAATAATTTTATCTACAGATTAAAGTACAATATTTTCAACAGAATCCAAATAAAAACTATAATTTACATACAATTTATATACAACTTTTTCATGACCCCAATCTCTCACCGTAGAATGTCATGATGGCACCTAGTCTGTAAGACTAGGTAAGCTTAACATACATGAAGAAATAGCGAAAATAACAATAGAACTTTTAATCAAGCCATCTAGCTAACATAATAGAACTCAACAACACCGCTGACAATAACTCCTAAAATCTGGTGAGACTGAGTCATAATCTCTACACGAGTATACTACACATCCCTAATACATCACTGTCTAAATAATGCAATGGAAAATAAGTATAGAAGGTGACTCCGAGGCCTACAAACGCCGGCAGGTATATCTTGAAGTCTCCGATCTGAATGCTCTACTCACTGGTGCCTAGCCTAATATGAGGTACCTGGATCTGCATAGAAAACTTGTGCAGAAGCGTCGTATGAGTACACCATAACGGTATCGAGTATATATCAAGCCTAACCTCGATAGAGTAGTAACGAGGCAAAGTCAAGACACCTACTAGGATAAGAAAAAGAAGCTAAACAAGTATAACACAGTCTAAGAATGGAAACGAGGAAAATGAGGCAATAAAGAAATTCAACAAGATAGAGTACGACTGAATTTAAAGCAATAAATACAACAAGGAAGGAACATATAATAAGAACATAAAGAAAATAATGCGAACAAATACAAGTGAGGTAAATGAGAGATAACAACAAGAATTACAACCGAGGTACCACCTCGTAATCTCATTTCACCGTCACAATCACAATCTTTCCTTATACTGCCGCGTGAGCCTTATATTTAGATAGTTTTGAAAATATTTTTTTCGAAATAACTACGCACACTTTAGCCCACCTTATCTTAACGCGTGGCTTCAAGCAATTCCCTTACTAGCAACACACACATAAATATCACCTTATACCGCCGCATACACATTAACCCCCATCCTTATACCGCCGCATGCGCATTAATATCAAAACACAATAACAACTCGCACCACAAGTGCCGATATACTACATCATGCCAAAAGAATTAACAATACTAATGTTCTACAACAAATAGCCCATGGCTCAACCACAATGTGTACAAGAATCTCAACAATAACAAGATAATGGTGAATAGCTCAACAAGAATGATATCTCAAAAATTAACAACTTCGCTTCAAAGTGATAACGACTTTTACAACTTCAACCCCAATGGCTAAACAAGAGATGTTCCATGAATTAACAACTTCAAGTAAGTAACTCAACAATTAAGTAATTAACACGGAAATAAGGAAACAATAGCTTCTACTCAGCATGTAAGGGAAAATAACAAGTAAGATATGGAGCAAGTGTCAAAAATGTCAAATAAAGCATGTAAAGGATAGTTTAATACGTGTAAGGGTAGAATTAACAATGAAAGATATCACATGTCATGACAATTCAATTAAAGGCATGAAAAGAGTCCAATTATCCTAAACAGGTCGAATACCACATATAGCCCGTGTGCACACTCGTCACATTGCGTACACGGCTTCACATATCACAAATAGCACAATCAGTCCAAATCCTAAGGTATAGTTCCCCCACACAAATTTAGGCAAGATACTTACCTCAAACAAGCTAACTCAATCCATTAGTAAGCCTTTACCGCGAATATCCAACTCCGAACGGCTCGAATCTAGCCAAAATAACTTTATACCATAAATACAAACAACAGGAAACTATTTCGGATAATAAAGTTGCAATCTTTAAAGAAAATAAAAAAGTCAACTCAAAAAGTTAACCCCGGGTTCGCCTCTCGAAACTCGAAACAAACTAACAAAATCCGAACACCCATTCAATTAACGAGTCCAACCATACTAAAATTATTCAATTCCGACCTCAACTTGGCCTTCTAATCCCCAAAATATAGCGTAGGAAGTTTTCAACAAATTTTTCCAACTCAAAACACTAATTAAATAGTAAAAACAATGATGGATTAATGTGTAATAATTAAATCCGAGTCAAAACTTAACCCGATCAACACCTTTAAAATTTCTTCCTAAATCGCTCAAAATCGAGGTCTCTAACTCAAAAGATGAAAAATAGAACAAACCCTCAATTTGGAATTAAATATCTGCTGTCCAGTTATTGTGAATCGGGATCACGGAAACATCCCCCGCTATCGCGAAGAAAAAATGACCACTGCCTTCAAACACACAACGCGAACGCGAAGCCAGAGCCGCGAGCACGATTGTTACTAGACCTGCCTCAACGCGAACGCGATATCACCTATGTGATCTTGTAGGCCTGACGCCTGAGGTCCCCAGCTGACCCCTCTATGCGAACTCGTGGGAACTCTCGCGTCCGCGAAGAATTGAGACCCAGAAGCTACGCGAACGCACTCCAATTAACACGAGCGCGATGCACAAAATTTCACCAGTCATAAAAGACCCTTCGCGATCGCGGACCTTTTCTTGCGATCGCGTATAAGGAAACCAAAACCAGATACATCACTAGTCCTACATGTCCAAAAATGAGCCGGACATAATCGGAATCACACTCGAGGCTCCCGAGACCCCATTCAAACATACTAACAAGTCCTATAACATGATATGAACTTAGTCGAAGCCTCAAATTACATCAAACAACATTGAAATCATGAATCGCACCCAAATTCAAGCCTAATGAACTTATGAACTTCTAACTTCTAAAACTAATGCCGAATCATACCAACCCAGCTCTGATTGACCTCAAATTTTTCATATAAGTCATAAGTGACACAAACGACCTATTCCAACTCCCGGAACCAAAATTTGAACCCGGTATCTACAAAGTCAACTCTCAGTCAATCTTCTCAATCTTCCAAACTCTCAACTTTCCAACTTTCGCCAATTCAAGCCAAAATGACCTACAGACCTCCAAATCAATATCCTGACATATGCCTAAGTCCAAAATCACCATACGATGCTATCAGAACCATCAAAACTCCATTCCGGAGTTGTCTACATAAAAGTCAAACTCCTACGAATTCTTTCAACTTAAGCTCCGAACTTTGGGACTAAGTGTCCCGATTCACTTCGAAACTCACCCGACCAAACCAACCACCCCGGCAAGTCACATATCCACAATACAACGTAGAGGAGGCAATAAATTGGGGGAATGGGGCTAAAATACTCAAAACGCTCGGCTGGATCGTTACATCCTCCACCTTTTAAAACAAACGTTTGTCCTTGAACGAGTATAGAGACATATCGGAAATGGTGAAAAGATGAGGAAAATGGCTATGCATATCATGCTCGCCTCCCAAGTTGCTTCCTCGACTGGTTAACCCCTCAACTAAACCTTCACTGAAGAAATGTTCTTTGACCTTAACTTTCGGACCTGCGTATCCAAGATGGCCACCGGCTCCTCAACATGAGTCAACTCCTTGTCCAACTGGACTGAGCTGAAATATAAAACATGGGACGCATCACCGTGATACTTTTAGAGCATGAAAACATGGAACACCAGATGAACTACAGATAAACTAGGTGGCAATGCAAGATTGTAGGCCACCTCTCCCACTCTCTCAAGGATATCAAAAGGGCCTATATACCTAGGGCTCAACTTTCCCTTCTTACCAAGCCTCATCACACTACATCACGAACCTTTTGATCGGCATAACTCTTCTGCATAGACTGTGCTGTACGAAGTCGATCCTGGATCAACTTGACCTTCTCCAAGGAATCTCGAACCAAATCTGCCCAAAATCTAGCCTCATCCGTCTCAAACCAACCAACTAGAGATCAGCACCGTGTACCATATAGGGCCTAGTAAGGAGCCATCTGAATACTAGATTAGTATCTTTTGTTGTAGACAAACTCTGCAAGCGGCAAAAACTGATCCCAAGAACCCCTATAATCCATAACACAGACACGAAGCATATCCTCTATGATCTTAATGGTGAGCTCAGATTATCCGTTTGTCGGGGGGTGAAATGCTGTATTCAACTCAACCCGTATGCCTAACTTATGCTGTACCGCTCTCCAGAAGTGTGATGTAAACTGCGTGCTCCAGTCCGAGATAATGGATACTGCCATGCCATAAAGTCAGGCAATCTCGTGAATATAGATCTAAGACAACTGTTCTGAAGAATAGGTAGTCACCACCGAAATGAAATGAGCCGACTTGGTCAACCTATCCACAATCACCGATACAACGTCAAATTTCTTCTGAGTCCATGGGAGCCCAACAATGAAGTCCATAGTAACACGCTCCCTTTTCCACTCGGGAATGTCAAGTCTCTGAAGCAAGCCACTTGGCCTCTGATGCTCATACTTCTCTTGCTGACAATTTAGGCACCGAACTACATACTCTACTATGTCTTTCTTCATTCTACTCCACTAATAGTGCTACCTCAAATTCTGATACATCTTATAGGCACCCGGATGAATGGAGTACCACAAACTTTAGGCCTCTTGAAGAATCAACTCACATAACCCATCCACATCGGGCACACATATCCGACCCTGTATCCGTAACACACCGTCATCTCCGATAGAAACCTCCTTGGTATCACCGTGCTGTACTTTGTCCACAAGCACAAGCAAATGTAGGTCATCATATTAACACTCTCTGATGCGATCATATAAAGAAGACCGAGAAACTACGCAAGCAAGAACTTGATTGGGCTCCGAAACATCCAATCTAACAAACTGGTTGGCCAAAGCCTGAACATCCAATGCTAATGGCCTTTTCGCTGCCGGTAGATATGCCAAACTACCCATACTCTTCGCCTTTCGACTCAAAGGCATCGACCACCACATTGACCTTCTCGGGATGATATAGAATAGTGATATCATAGTCCTTAAGCAACTCTAACCATCTCTACTACCGCATATTAAGATCTTTTTGTTTGAACAGATGTTGGAGACTCCGGTGGCGGTATGGACCTCACATGAGAAACCGTACAAATAGTGCCGCCAAATCTTCAATGCATGAACAATAGCTGCCAATTCCAAGTCGTGGACATGATAATTCTTCTCATGGACCTTCAGCTACCGGGATGCGTAGGCAATCACCCTATCATTTTACATCAACACCGCGCCAAGACCAACACGTGACTCATCACAATACACGATGTAAGACCCCAAACCCATAGGCAATACTAACACTCTTCGGACCATCTGAAAGGAGACCCTTCTGGGTCAATCTGGTCATAGGTGCAGCAATGGAGGAGAAAACCTCTAGGAAACGACAATAATACCTAGCCAAACCAAGAAAACTCTGTATCTTGGTAGTTGAAGACGGTCTGGGCCATCTTTGAATTGCTTCGATCTTCTTCAAATCTACCTTGATCTCTTCACTCGACACTTCATGACCCAAAAAGGCCACCGAATCAAGCTATGAATTCACGCTTTAAGAATTTTGCATACAACTTCTTTTCTCTTAAGGTCTGGAGCACAATCCTCAAATTCTGCTTGTGATCCTCCCGGTTGTAGGAGTACAACAAGATGTTATCAATAAACACAATGATGAATGAATCAAGATATGGCTAGAACACACTGTTCATCAGGTGCATAAATGCTGCTGGGGCGTTGGTAAGCCCAAATGACATCACAGGGAACTCGTAGTGACCATACCGAGTCCTAAAAGCAGTCTTCAGAATATCCAGATCTTGGATCTTCAGCTGATGATACCCTGACCGCAAATCAATCTTTAAGAACACCCCTGGCACCCTATAGCTGATCAAATATGTCATCGATGTGCGGTAATGGGTACCTGTTCTTTACTATAACCTTGTTCAACTGCTGATAATCAATACACATGCGCATAGAACCATCCTTCTTCTTCACAAACAAAATCGGAGCACCCCAAGGCAACACACTAGGCTGAATGAAGCCTTATCAAGTAAGTGTTACAACTTTTCCTTTAACTCCTTCAACTCCTCTAGGGCCATACGATATGGTGGAATTGAGATAGGCTGAGTGCCTGACAACAAGTCAATACCAAATCGATATCTCTATCGGGTGGCATGCCTGGAATATCTGCTGGAAATACATCTGGGAAGTCTCTTACTATCGGAACTGACTCAATGGTAGGAGTATCAACATTAACATCTCTCACAAAGGCTAAGTATTCATCACACCCCTTCTCAACCATCCGCTGTGCCTTAAGGAAGGACACAACCCTACTAGGAACATAAACTAAAGTACCCCTCCACTCTAACCGCGGTAAACCTGGCATTACCATTGTCACCGTCTTGGCGTGACAATATAGAATAGCATGATAGGGTGACAACTAGTCCATGCCCAAGATAACATTAAGTCTACCATAACAACTAAATACGACCGATACACACGGTACACAATAATAGAATCTCCCACAGGCGTGGACATATAAACAGGTGAACTCAAAGAATCACGAGATATACCCAAATACGGAGCAAAGTAAGATGATACAGATGAGTAAGTGGAGCCTAGATTAAATAAGACTAATGCATCTCTATGACAAATCGGAAAAATACATGTGATAACTGCGTCTGGTGCAACCGCCTCCGTCCTACCCGGAAAAGCATAACATCTAGCTTGGCCTCCCCCTATAGGGCGACCCCTACCCGCTTGACCTCCACCCCTCACTGCAGGTGGAGCGACAACTTGACCAGCAACCACGGCCTGAGAAGTCTGTGCACCTTGTGGAATACGTGGAGCATGTGTAGTCCGTGGAGGTGCACCCCTCCTGAGTCTGGGGAAGTCCCTCACCATATGACGAGTATCACCACACACAAAGCAAGCTCTTGGTTAGTGTGGCTGCTGAAACTAGCTCGGGTCTGGTCGGCTGGACTGACCACTGAAAGAACCCCATGCAAGAGGTACACTAGACAGTGCCGGTGCATAATGGGCAACCTGAGACCTGGAAGTAGCCGGAGCACCACTAGAAGCTGGAAGTGCTGAATGAACTGGACGGCTCACATAGCCCCTTCCATGACGAGCTGTAGCTGCAGTGTGGCCACCACTAAATCCTCCAGTACCTCGAGGCTTTTTGGCCTCCCTGTCCTCTCTTTTAGGTACCCGCATACCCTCAAACCTCCGCACAATCTCTACCACCTGCTAATATGGGGTATCTGTCTCTAACTCTCGAGCCATGGAGAATCTAATGCCATAGTTGAGGCCCTCGATGAATCGACGGACTCGCTCTATGACTGTGGAAACCAAGGTAGATGCATGTCTGGATAACTCACTGAATCTGACAGTATATTCTGACAGTGTCATAGTACCCTGGCGTAGCTGCTCAAACTCCACGCGCCATGCATCCCGAAGGCTTTGGGAAACAAACTCTCTCAAGAACATTCGTGAAAATTGAGCCCAAGTAAGTGAAGCTGCATCGGCTGGGTTACCCTCCTCTCAAGCCCCCCACCACTGATACGCTTCTCCGAACAGCTGGAATGTAGTATAAGCAACCCTGCTCATCTCCACAATACCCATTGTGTGGAGAATACGGTGGCATTTCTCTATAAGCCCCTGTGCATCCTCTGTAGCTAGGCCGCTGAAAGTAGGAGGGTGGTACTTCTTGTACCTCTCAAGTCTAAGTTGCTCCTCTTCAGATGCTGCTGCCCTAACCTCAGGTTGAACCGGAATAACCGACTGCACTGGTATAACCTATGGGACTTGATCAACATGGACCCGCTGCTCTGGGATGCGGGCCGCGGGAGTCTGAGCTCCTTGCCTAGCATGAGATGTGGCTGGTGCAAGTGGAATCAACCCCGCCTGAGCTAGAGTAGCAAACATGCTCAAGAACTATACGAGAGTCTCCTGAAGTGCAGGGGTGGCATTAGGCGCCTCGGGTGCCTTCCCCCCAACTGGAGTTACTAATGCTCGGGTTGGTGCTCTAGCTGCACCACGTTCCCCTCCTCGGCCTCTGCCCTGGCCCCAGCCTCTCACGGCTCTAGTAGAGGGCGGGGCTATCTGATCGTTGGATTCAACGGTGCGTGTCCTCACCAACTGTGAGAGAATAGATAGACAAAGATTCAGAATTTTTAAGTCAACAAATTCGCATGATAAGGAATCAAAGAAATGAAGATTTCTAACAGTTCCATAGCCTCTCGAAGATAAATACAGACGTCTCCGCACTGAACCGCAAGACTCTACCAAACCTGCTTATGACTCGTAACAGCTATGAACCTAGAGCTCTGATACAAACTTATCACGACCCCAATCTCTCACCGTAGACTGTCATGATGGCACCTAGTCTCTAGGACTAGGTAAGCTTAACATACATGAAGAAATAGCGGAAATAACAATAGAACTTTTAATCAAGCCATCTAGCTAACATAATAGAACTCAACAACACTGCTGAGAATAACTCCTAAAATTTGGTGAGACTGAGTCATAATCTCTACACGAGTATACTACACATCCCCAATACATCAGTGTCTAAATAATGCAATGGAAAATAAGGATAGAAGGTGACTCCGAGGCCTGCGAACGCCGGCAGGTATATCTTGAAGTCTCCGATCTGAATGCTCTACTCACTGGTGCCTAGCCTAATATGAGGTACCTGGATCTGCATAGAAAACTTGTGCAGAAGCGTCGTATGAGTACACCATAACGGTATCGAGTATATATCAAGCCTAACCTCGATAGAGTAGTGACGAGGCAAGGTCAAGACACCTACTAGGATAAGAAAAAGAAGCTAAACAAGTATAATACAGTCTAAGAATGGAAACGAGGAAAATGAGGCAATAAAGAAATTCAACAAGATAGAGTACAACTGAATTTAAAGCAATAAATACAACAAGGAAGGAACACATAATAAGAACATAAAGAAAATAATGCGAACAAATACAAGTGAGGTAAATGAGAGATAACAACAAGAATTACAACTGAGGTACCACCTCGTAATCTCACTTCACCGTCACAATCACAATCTTTCCTTATACTGCCGCATGAGCCTTACATTTAGATAGTTTTGAAAATATTTTTTTCGAAATAACTACGCACACTTTAGCCCACCTTATGTTAACGCGCGGCTTCAAGCAATTCCCTTACTAGCAACACACACATAAATATCACCTTATACCGCCGCATACACATTAACCCCCATCCTTATACCGCCGCATGCGCATTAATATCAATAAACAATAACAACTCGCACCACAAGTGCCGATATACTACATCATGCCAAAAGAATTAACAATACTAATATTTCTACAACAAATAGCCCATGGCTCAACCACAATGTGTACAAGAATCTCAACAATAACAAGATAATTGTGAATAGCTCAACAAGAATGATATATCAACAATTAACAACTTCGCCTCAAAGTGATAACCACTTTTACAACTTCAACCCCAATGGCTAAACAAGAGATGTTCCATGAATTAACAACTTCAAGTAAGTAACTCAACAATTAAGTAATTAACATGGAAATCAGGAAACAATAGATTCTACTAAGCATGTAAGGGCAAATAACAAGTAAGATATGGAGCAAGTGTCAAAATTGTCAAATAAAGCATGTAAAGGATAGTTTAATACGTGTAAGGGTTGAATTAACAATGAAAGATATAACATGTCATGAAAATTCAATTAAAGGCATGAAAAGAGTCCAATTAGCCTAAACCGGTCACATACCACATATAGCCTGTGTGCACACTCGTCACATTGCGTACATGGCTTTCACATATCACAAATACCACAATCAATCCAAATCCTAATGTATAGTTCTCCCACACAAAGTTAGGCAAGATACTTACCTCAAACAAGCTAACTCAATCCACTAGTAAGCCTTTACCGTGAATATCCAACTCCGAACGGCTCGAATCTAGCCAAAATAACTTTATACCATAAATACAAACCACAGGAAAATATTTCGGATAATAAAGTTGCAATCTTTAAAGAAAATAAAAAAGTCAACCCCGGGTTCGCGTCTCGAAACCCTACCAAACTAACAAAATCCGAACACACATTCAATAACGAGTCCAACCGTACTAAAATTATTTAATTTCGACCTCAAATTGACCTTCAGATCCGCAAAATATAGCGTAGGAAGTTTTCACAATTTATTTCAATTTTCCAACTCAAAATATTAATTAAATAGTAAAAATAATTATGGATTCATGTGTAATAATAAAATTCGAGTCAAAATCACTTATCCTGATCAACTCCTTGAAAATCTTTTCTAAAATCGCCCAAAACCAAGGTCTCTAACTCAAAAGATGAAAAATGAAAAAAACGCTCGATTTTGAATTAAATATTTGCTGCCCAGTTATTATGAATTGTGATCGCGGAAACATCCCCGATCACAAAGAACAAAATGACCACTGCCCTCAAACACACAATGCAAATGCGATTCCAGAGCCGCGAGCGCGATGGTTACTAGACCTGTCCCAACGTGAATGCAGTTTGACCTACGCGATCGCGTAGGCCTGACGTCTGAGGCCCCCATCTGACCCCTCTATGCAAACGTGTGGGCACTCTCGCATCCGCGAAGAATTGAGACCCACAAGCTATGCAAACACATTCCAATTAACATGAACGGAATGCGAAAAATTTCACCGGTCATTAAAGACCCTTCGCGATCGCGGATCTTTTCTCGAGATCGCGTATAAGGAAACCAAAACCAGATACATCAGCAGTCCTACAAGTCCAAAAGAGCCGAACATAATCCGAATCACACACGACGCCCCCGAGACCTCATTCAAACATACTAACAAGTCCGATTACACGATATGAACTAAGTCGAAGCCTCAAATTACATCAAACATCACCGAAATCGTGAATCGCGCCCCAATTCAAGCGAATGAACTTATGAACTTCTAACTTCTAAAATCAATGCCGAATCATACCAACCCAACTCCGATTGAACTCAAATTTTTCACACAATTCATAAGTGACACAACGTACCTATTCCAACTTTTGGAACAAAATTCCGAACCTGGTATCAACAAAGTCAACTCTCGGTCAAACTTCACAATCTTCTGAACTTACAACTTTCCAACTTTCACCAATTCAAGCCAAAATGATCTACGGACCTCCAAATAAATTTTCGGACATATGCCGAAGTGCAAAATCAACATACGGAGCTATTAGAACTATCAAAACTCCATTTCGGAGTTGTCTATACAAAAAATCTAACTCCGATCAACTCTTTCAACTCAAGCTCCCAACTTTGGGACTAAGTGTCCCAATTCACCCCGAAACTCACCCGAAATCAAACCAACCCCCTCGGTGGTGCCTAACGTCGCCTAAAGTCACAACCCAAAACCCACTATAGGTCATGATGGCGCCTAACGTCGCTGTTAGGCAAGCCAACAATGAAGTAACGACTTAATTATTCATTTTAATATTTTTGAAATCATGAATCTTGTTAGGTGGAGATGTAAATGCGTTAAAGTCATAGATAAATGCAATTTAAATACTATACAAGTAAAACTGTATCGAGGTTAAGCAAACCAAAAACGAATTCTTGAACATCCCAAAATCCGGTGTCATAAGTGCATGAGCATTTACTAAGGAGGACAATAATAATACAACATCTGTCCAGAATGTAAATAAGACAGGACAAAGTAAATAGTACGACGGAAACTCTATGGGCTATGATACATAGCCTGGAATGCAGCTCACCATAAAGTCTCCTCAGCAGCTGCACCGATGTGCCCAGATGGCTATCAAATGAACCTATTAGATCCTGCACATTTAGTGTAGAAGTGCAGCATGAATACTTAAATAAACGCGTACCCAGTAAGTATATAGCCTAACCCTGGAGAAGTAGTGATGAGAGGTCGACATCGACACTTTCTAGAAGTCAAATAAAGCAATATGATAAATCGTAAGCAGATATGAAGCACCACATAATAATGGGATAAAATAGTAACCAACATATTCTTTAAAAATTCTTTTAACGATATAAACTTCTCAATCTCGTATCCTATCCCAACAGCTCGAAAAATATCAAGTGCCAATATCAAAGGGAATAGGAATACCTTATAAAATGCCAGGCATCAGTGGAAGTATAATCTCGTGAATATTCAGACTGCTAGCGATATAATGCACGATTATGCTGAGGTCGTACGGTCCGATCTCGAAGAATGTGTACACTGCCAAGGGTCGAGCATCACGAACCATAGATGCATCTATTATACTGCCGAAGTGTTCGGCCCGCTCCACAAGAAAGGAAGAAAATTATCGAATTACGAGACACGTACTTACAATACTGTACATGAGCACAGAGTGAATATAACCTTTACCGTTTCTTAAGTAACTTGCCAACAACTCAAGGTGATAAGGCTCGACCTAATATATATGTATGTATGTATGTATATATATATATATATATATATATGTATGTATATATATATATATATGTATGTATATATTGACGTGCCGGGTAATTTCGGCACATTTCGATACTATTTGTTTAGAGTTTAACTTGTTTTACTTGATAATTATCACGATACTGATGTAATTTTAGTGTAATTTCAGTGTATTGAGTGAAGAGATTCAGAAGCACAAGTAGAAGTCTTAAAATCCAACCAAAGGAAAGAAAAGAGGTCAGAAGCATAGCAGGTTCAATTCTGCGACCGCAGAACAGCTATGCGAGTCGCAGAAGTCACAAGAAGATCGTAGAGGCAGATAGAAGTTCAAGCCAAATTTCAAGTTGAGAATGCGGTCGCAAATGCGACCGCAGAACAGGAATGCTAACCGCATTATCATCGCAGACACGAACAGAGTCTGAGGTGAAAAATAGAGTGGAGATTGCGATCGCATTCTGCGATCGCAGAGCCAATATGCGAACCGCATTTTCAGATGCGACAAGAGGGAAACTGACGGGTATGATCTGCGATGAAATGTGAAGATTTTGCGAACCGCATTCCTGCTCTGCGATAGGAATTCGATCGCAGACGTGCAACTAGGTCAAACCTAACTACTGCTCGCCTCGGATTTTGGGCCTCTATAAATAGCTTTTCTAGGGTTGTGTGAAGGGAGACTGGTCAGAATTCAAAGTGAAAATACTGCTTTTGGTTATTTTCGAATTTAGAGAGATTTTTGGGTGATCAAAAGAGAGAATTCGATATTGTTGTAAGATGAATTCAATTATTCTTAGTTGTTCTTCAGTTTTTAACATGTGTAGCTAAACTCTAATACTGAGGTTGTGAACTCTAGATGGGTGGAATGTTAATGAAAGGTTGATATTGATTCCAATTTCGAAAGAAGCTTGAAATTTATTTATTTCTCGTTCTTAATTTAATCGTTAGTGGTTGCAAACATTAACGAGTGCCAATTTATGCTATCGTATCTTGGAAAAGTGAGATAGAGTTTGGTAGAGATAAATAACAAGAAATAAAGGCTTTAAACCTTGTTTAACGAAATCACTTAGGAATAAGTAGATTTCAATTTGGCGAATGATTGGGTGTTCTTAATTTTGACTCTTTAGTATTCGAGAGGATCATGAGAGTATACGTTATCTAAGTGTTGGGAAATATTGGATAACACGGTAATAAGAACTGATCGCATATCAAGAACGGGCTTCAATATCAATATCAATACATTCTACTACATTAGGGGGAACACAACCTTAGTATCTCAAATTCATATTTTTACTTTGAAATTATTTTCGGACTGCAATTATTAGTTTACTTTTCTTTACATACTCAATATTGATGTACTCTATTTGGTTACTTGATCGAATTACGACTAAGTACAGTATTGCATTAATCGGATAATTGTTTGACGCCTATTCCCTGTGGGATTCGACCCCAACCTCGTTGGGTTACTATATTTGACATCGATCGCTTACACTATTGTTAAGGTGTAATTTGAGCGGATCAAATTTTGGCGCCGTTGCCGGGGAATACGGTTTTGAAATTTCTGATTATTGTGTACTTTACTATAAGTCTAATTCCACTTGATTGCACGTTGTTTGTTTTGGTGGTTGTAGGCAGGAAGATATGGCGGACCATATAGATGATGTGGACGTGGAGCAGGAAGAGAATCCGTTTGCCGACATCGAAGAATATATTGAAGATACTAATGCGATAGTACCTCTAGCTATAAGTGCTGCTTCGTTCAAAGTAGAACATGGGTTGATTTTGATGCTGAAAGCTGAAGGATACTTCAGAAATTCTACTGATGATGATCCAATGCAGCACCTCAGGAACTTTCTGGGTGTTTGTGCGACGCACAAGCAAAACAACATTTCTGACGATGCATTAAGGCTCAGATGCTTTAAGTACTCGTTGGCTAGAGATGCGAGGAGATGGCTTCAAAACCTTCCTCCAAATTCCATCCGTTCATGGCCTGAGCTGGTCCGGGCATTTTTGTTAAAGTGATTTCCACAAAGCAAGAAATCTGAGCTCCGGGACAAGATATTTTTCTTCAAACAACTGCCGGGTGAACAGCTGCACGAAGCATGGGAGAGGTTCAAATTGTACTTGGTGAGGTCGCCAAACCACGGTTTTCCAGACTCCATTTTTCCGGAAAAGTTCTACATGGGTTTGGACCCTATGAACCAATCGACAGCAAAGAATGCTGCTGCTGGTTCGTTCATGGATAAGACCTTCGCTAGAGTCACACAGATTTTGGACAAGATGGCTAAACATAATAAAGATTGGCACTCTGAGGACACTACAGGTGGCATTACAATTGGGTCTCCTTCGTTGAATAACTTGATCAAGAAAAACCAAGAACGAGACCAAGTAATTGCTGAACTTGCAACTAATGTGAATGTCTTGACAAAGTTGTTCACAGAAAATCAGAAAAAAAAATCAATGTAGTGGAGAATGTGCAACCAATGCAAGGTGAAGAATATGAAGAGGCGAATTTTGTCAATAATATTCATGGAGGTTATCAAAGGCAACCTTACCAGGGCCAAGCAACACAAAATCAGTGGAGACCAAACCCGTAAGGGCAAGGTCCCCAACAGTGGTGGAATGATCAAACTG